>JAYDZG010000039.1:8962169-8973051 GCA_034509265.1 Microcambeva bendego
TCCATGAAGTATTTCGGCAATGATAGTGGAGTAGTTTGCCATTGCTTTCTCCACCCCTCCCCATTCATCCGGGCTTGGGACCGGCGTGCAGCTGTTTCCAGTTACACGACTGGGTAAACCAACAGGACGATTCAGTGTCTCCAATTAACCTGGTAGCATGTCTTTGGACCTTTGGGAGGAAACCGGAGTACCCAGAGGAAACCCACGCGGACACAGGGAGAACCTTCTTGCTGTGAGACGACAGTGCTACCCACTAAGCCACCGTGCTGCCCTTGTAGGAAATAAGTTGTCCTAATCATTCAACTAAGCTTTGATTTCATTCTTTACATACTTCACACCCACAGAAATCGAAACATTCCAGAACTAACCATCATTCACGGTAATCATGTTCTATAATACTTTTATTTTTCATAATGGTACATCAACATAATTATAGCAGTAAACTCTTTAAGCCCTATTCCAAATTAATGTTTCTCTGTTATGATACAAACCAATCAACCAAGTGGGAGTAAATGTGTATGCCATCACCTCTCTCACATAAACCAGCTCTCGCAATGTGCAAAAACCAAACAACAAACGAGCTGCTTTTTTAGGAAGTTAATTAGGGGACTTTGTTCTGATGATCAGTGGTAGATTATCTAACTGGAGATGTCTGCAGAAGAATATTGATGTTATTTACACTTTTCTCTATAGAAATAAACTGGACTACCTACTGATGACATGGCAGCCGTGTGTATTAATTGTACAATGATTGAAACATTCAGATGTAGCTCTATCCTGACCATGTTTTCTACCGATATTATGCTGTTGATCAGAAAAACATCATCCAGCACCTTTAGAATGCATTGGTCTACTCACATTACGTCAATTCCCATACACATTACCACAGAGGCCTGTAGTGAATATAGAATAGGGCAGAATTCTCATTATGGGGCCTAAGAGGTCCATAATTGGTAATCAGAATGTCACTGGTTTAACAAGTGGTTAAACCATCATGCACTGTGGATTCTGACACATTTGTATCAGAACCAGCATCTTCAGTAATTCGAGCTCTAGTAGCTCGTCTGTTGGATCAGACCACACAAGCCAGCCTTTGCTCCCAACATGCACCGATAAGTCACTGTTTTATCACTGTTCCTTAATTGGATGACTTTTGATAGAAACTGACCACTGCAGACCGGGAACACAGATCAAGAGCTGCAGTTTTGGAGATGCTCCGACCCAGTCGTCTAGCCATCACAATGGTCTAAGTCGATTGCTTATTTTTTATCTAGTATGAGAGTTGATGGTCATCTTGCAAACCAGCTCAGATATTCTGAACATCTCGGTTTGAATCTCTGCTCTGCCAGCAAGCACAATTAAACAGTTGATCACCGTGTCTGCTTGGTAGGGTGATCAGGTTAAGCAAATGGGTTCTTAAAATTCTGTGGAAGGACCCTGGTTAGCAGACTGAGGCACCAGTGCAGAACGCATGGGTGAAAAGAAGAGGTCTGCTAGGACTCCACAAAAGTCGGTGGAGGGGTGAGGAATAATATGCTCTCCTTAAATACAATTGGGGATCGCCAAGAAAGGAGGACTAATTGACTAGACTAAAATAAGCCGATGTAACAAATATGGGAACAACATTCATAGCTTTCCACAGACAACAAGTATACCGAGGTGAACACTGAACATGCATTATTGTGCTTGGTAAGTTTCTGTGAAATCTTTCTCTATAAAAAACAAAAAAGAAGTGAACTGACACATGGTACAGACTTGATCCTTCACACAAAGCATGAAAACACCCTGAAGCATCTTTATCTTTCCTCTCGTACGACATAGTCCAAGCGCGACCACCGTTCAACTCGTTTCCACCTCTGCTTCCAGTCTCATGTCTTCGGGTGTTTTCTCATATGTGTGAAAGTTCAAACCGCAATCTGTGCGATCTTCTCTCTCTCATTCTTGTTTTTTAGATCGCTGCATTTCTCCATTTTACATGGTTATGTACTGCACAGAGACCCGTATACACCAGCGACTCTTCAGAATAATGAGTGTGCTGGATGTAAACACAACCAATCTGAAATCGCAAATAAACAATGCTGGGTGAGGGTGCTTCAGCTGTCCTCTTTATACATTCAGTGTCCTAGTTCTAGCAGAAGACCCACCCAGACATTTCCTTCAGAGACCCTGCCTTTATCTTGGCATCCCAAGAATGACCTTTCATGTGTTTTCCCCACAGATTCTATGCTGAAATGTGTTGTACATCAGGCACAAGCAACCCAAAACAAGAATTCGAATGAAGCCGGGACACAACACTGGCTTTTGTCTTCCGCGCTGTAAATAGGATGATTAATCATGGCTAATCCTCATGAGATGACCGGCGTCTGAACTAGTCACCTTTCTTGGAGCATTTGTCCAGCTCCTCTAATAGAGTATGCAGTAATTACTAAGCACTCAGGCCTGACACGCTCACTGCTAGAGATTCTTTTTGTTTTTGAGTCTTTCTAAAGAACCTAGTGTAAATCCTGGTCAGGGTATCTGTGCTAACCAGAAATAATACTGAGGTGGGGGAGGCAGGTTAAGGAGCAGATTTATAAGAAGTCAACAAACACTCCAGTGATTATATACTTATTTACACAGTGGGGGCAGTTTGGAACCTGAAGACAATAAGAACATGTCAAATGATATCCATAGTGCAAATAATAATAATAATAAATTGCACCATTTTGAATGTGAGCATTTAAATTATTATTCTTTTGTCTTTTTTTCTTACATTATGAATATTACTATTTTATTACAGAGTCTCATCTCTGCCGGCTGGGCTGAAGAGCCAGACAGTCGACAACTGGCCTGTTGTTCATATGGATGCAGGATTAAGCTGCCTAGGGTCTCTTTCATGATGTAGTTTTGACCTCTACTGACTGATTGATGCATATGGATGCTACCTACATGTTGGAGGGGGGCGTGAGTTAGCTTTGTTTCCCTTAAGGTGAGGAAACATGAAACTAATCAGGCAACTGGATGTGCTCAATTCAGAAGAGAAATTAGAAAAAGGTGTGAACGAAGCATCTATTATTTTTTCTTTAAGGGAAAAACTTTAGGGAAAATTGGACCAACCTGAATAATGTCAGGAGAGGCTTACAAATGGTTTCTTAAGCAGGCATAACAATGTGCACTGACAGGTGAAGTGAATAACATTAAACTTCACCACAGCACCTGTTAGTGGAGGGTATATATTTGGCAGCGAGTGAAAATTTAAGTCGATGTAAGAAGCAGGAAAAATGGCAAGTGTACAGATTGAAGTGATTTTGACAAGGGTCAAATAGCGATGGCTTGACAACTTGGTCAGCAACTCAAACACTGCAGCTCTTGTGAGGTGTTCTCAGTCTGCAGTGGTCAGAATCTATCAAAATTGGTCCAGTAAAGGAACAGTGGTAAACGGAGGACAGGGCGACCAAGGCTCATTGATGCCCGTGGGGAGTGAAGGCTGACGAACTGATGAGCTACTGTAGCTCAAACTGCTGAAGAAGTTAATGCTGATTGTGATAGAAAGGTGTCCGAATACACAGTGCATCACAGTACAACAATATTAGGAAGGTGATCATAATGTTAAGCAAGATCACTTAGGTAACCGGGTTTCCTTGTTGACTGGTGACTAGGCTATCCTCTGTCAGGGCAAAAGGCATCCAAATGTGTACCTTCTTGTGAAAGAGGACTTCTATGGTGAGTAATTTATTCTGTTTCATTAGAACAGTGCTATATTTCACATTTATAAAGATAATCTTTGAATATTGTACTCAGTTTATCCTAAGACAATATAGTAACACTGGGAGAGTGAGTACTTTCCAAGAATTCTGAACTCAGAGCAGGTCAAACCATTATAATCACAATACCATGAAATCTACGAGCCTGGAGGTGCTGATGAACGTGCCAAGTCATAAACCATCAAGTTATTATTTCAAAGTGGAAAAAAGATAAGTAAGAAATAGTAGGCATATTACTGACACGGTTCTTTAGCTTCAATTTTGTGCAGATCTTCAGGGCAGGAGGTGTGTAGACTCTTATTGGATCTCATCTGGCCCTAGAGTATAAGGTTAGTGCTCTCGGGTGGTGCATCAGTCTATTACTCTAGCCCATCTCTGCTGAGATATAGAATCTCAGAAGTGCCGTAAGGCCTTTTGTGGATCTACACATTTGACTGTCAGGGTGATAGGTAGTTATGAATAAAGCCCTGAGACAGACTGGCGCCCAATAAGGTTTTGGTAGGTTGTCACATATCTTGCGCCATGCTGACTGCAGTGCATCGCACAACTGCTGCAGGGTACATGGTGGAGAATCCAAAGATCGAACAGTTCTCAGAGGCTCAATTGAGTTCAATGTTAGGGAATTTGGGAACAAGGGTAGTGACTGGAAGTCTTGAACATGCTCTTCCAACCAGTGGAGAGTCCATACCACCTTAAATAATTAAACAAGTGTGTCATTATTACACATTAAATCATTGCACAATGCAAATTTGCCAAAAAAATAGTGCCAGCTGACCAGACAGCTTTCCAGTTAATTTCATGACGCTGAAGATTATTATTATTATATATTTTTTTAAATCCTCTCTTTCCCCAAATGTGTAAAGGTCTTCTATAAAATCCATGGTCCATAAATCTTTACTCATAGACACAGACTCACACTCTTCCCGAATTCCTCAAGGCATACAAAGAGATTTGTATGCTATGCTTCCGAGTGAAAAGCAGTACAGTATTTGATGGATGTGGTCCAAAACACCCGAGAAATTTAAAATATATCAAAATGCCACGCTAAATCAGATTCAGAGTATTACCAGAGCAGAATATTCAGACGCAGCACATTGACCATTACTGCAAGCCTAACAGCACACAGTATTATGGACAGATATGCAGTGGTTGATGTATCTCAACCTGTGTAGTGCAATTCACACATTAACATCATCCACACATTTATATTGCTAACAGATTCACAAGCACTATGCAACGTTGCAATATATTCTTCTAAAAGTTTCAGCACTTTTTAAAACTCTATGTAATTTGTTTTTGAAATTCTTAATAAATAGTCACCTTCCTGTGTGGTGCTTTTCTTCCAAATGGCTTACTATTTAAATGCCATCAGCAAAAAAATTATTTGGTCGAGTGCATAGCTACTGATGCAATGCTGCTTTCACACCATCAGCTCATAAAATCTTCCCCTTAAAGCTTCTCTGAGTGATAAATGTATGTATTTATACATTTACATTTATTATATAGGGTCCGTTCCAAAAAAGAGACATCATGCTTTCCCAGATTGAGTACACTGTGCGACCCAAAGCCCAGCAACACCAATTTGCCAAACAACAAGTGTGAGTGAAAGAAACTCCGATACATAAATTCCTCCTACAGCGAATTAATTGTCAATCTGGAGAAAATGACACATCAATCATCGGTCAAAATGACAAAGCAGAAGGACACGACTCTTAACACGACTTTCTCACTGCCGAACTCATTCAGCGGCTGCCAGGTTGTCTACAGGATAACAGATAGTGACATTTACATTCAAGAAAAAGAAAAGAAAGATAATTTATTCAGGAGAGAAAAGCTGAGCATCTCATTAACACTATTATAAGAGCTTTGGGAATCCCGCCGAGATAAAATCTGTGTTGAGACCCAGGGGTCAGCCTTACAGTTACTTGGGTTACTGCTGAAATGCATCAGTGCCAGACTGACTTTGTTTAATTGAACCAGTTTGCATATGCCCAATGCGTTCAAACATGTAGCTTCTAACCCTGTGATGTCTAACATTATGTCTATTTTGCATTCCACTCCCCTTTTTCCCAATTTAGCATTGTCAATCTGCTGTTGGGGACCCCTGGGAGATGCCTTGACTGACATACACTCCCTCCGACGTACATAGTACACCGTTCCCTTCTTGTTGTTGTGAGGCCGACTTCTTTGCGATTGTTCCTGTGCAACCAGGATCCTCAGCCCCACCCCTCTGTTTAATATTGTCATTTCCCACCCTTGCAGACTGGAGGCCAATTTGTTTGCTGCAAATATTATACAATCTCAGCACTGGAATCTCAGTTGAGCCTATACAAAAACAAGCAAATCAAAGTTTGCATCATCAAATATACACCATTTTATCAAAAGGTGTTATTCTAGACTTAATCTGTCGTGCCCACCAACCAACCAACCTACATGTTCAGTATAATTTATTTTATGATCAAGGATGGGTTGCCATAACTAGCACCACTAACTATTCCAACAGTTTTTGAAACAATGTTACTTAACCATTGCTAAACTGTCATTTCACCGTCTACACCGGTAGTTCTCAATCTTTTTCTACATTTGTTTTTGTTTTCTGCCCCCCAAAAAAATAAAAAATCAGCAATAATTTGAAACGTCTAACAAGGGTTGTTATATGTATATTTTGTTTTCAAACAAAAGATGAATATCTTAGTATATTTAGATGTGAGGTGATCTGGGTTTGTTGCAAGCTTCCTTACCTGAGTCTACTGAGCAAAACCTGCTGAATTCACCGACTGAATCCAAATCATATCAAGCACCCGTCTGTTGACCTTTGGGTGTTTGAGGTGGGTGAATCAAATATTTGTCCATCCACAAAGCTCCAACGTAAACGATAGACAGTGTAAAATAGACTTATGACATCTGTCTAAAATACAATAAGATTAGCTTCGGGCTCACTGAGGCCCCTGGTGGGCTGTAGTTCCCTGGTTGATAAATGGTGATAAAGAATTTAATCATAATACAATATAAATCCATGATTATTAGGACAGCTGTAGACTAGTACAGCTTAGTAGAGCTTTGGACCTTCAACTGAAAGGTTGGGAGTTTAAATCGCAGCTCTGTCATGTAGCCACTTGGACCTTGTCTGTGCACTACAGACCGGGAAAACCCCATAAGAGCTGCAATTTTGCAGATTATCTGACCCAGTCATCTAGCCTTCAAAATTTGGCCCTTGTCAAACTAGTTTAAATCTTTACACTCACCCATTTACTTGCTGCTTAATATATTAACAGTAACAGGTGTCATGATGAAGAGATAATCAGTGTTTTATTTAAATATCAGTGTTTTTTAAGGAGAGTTTTAGACTTCATAGTAATGTCCAAAAAAGTCCAGTGGGAGCTGAGCTTATGTTAGAGTGCACCAAAAAAGGCCCCAAGCCATGCATAAGCTATACTTATACACACCCACACAGTGTAAAGCATTTTAGGGGGTATTCTGAGTGAAACGACAAGTATTGAAGTAGGAATGTTCTGGAACTATTATAGCAATCTTTTAATTTTTGAGAAAGGAGCTACACTGCTCTCCCCGGCATCAGAACGCATTATGCTCAGCGAAGGATTGAACAAATATATGTTCCCTATTGCTTAATTTAGCAACCTAGGTTATAAAAAAGACAGTGATATTACCTGTGATGGGGCTTAAGGGGAATTTGATTGCCAGTTGTTAGCTAAAGTGTAATTAAGTTAAATGAAAAAGATAGCAGCAGTCAAGCGTTTGTAGACCGTACCGCTTATGCGGTGGATCTAACGACATTTAGTCATGCTCTTAAAGCAGGGTTCGAACCAACTTTAATTTTCTTTTCATAACACAGGTACCCCAGCCAAAAGCAAAGCAAATCAGGTGTCAACACTGTCGTATTAGCTTTGATATCCTGAAGCACTGGGAAAGTCAGTCTTGTGAAGGCGTGAGCAGACAGACACATTGGTCAGCATTATGGACTTAGGGAGAGATATACCCAGACAGAGTGTCTCAAATCATGGCAGCCATTTTGTGATCTTCAGTGCACTTATCCTGCAGGCTGAATGCACCAAGGTTTGATCAAGGGTAGTCAAAAGGCCCAGTAAGACAATAAGAACATTCTGTGACATGTTAAGAGACTACACAGTGTGTAAAGTACAGGTGATTAGGACATATTCATGGAAAGTATGCTGAAAAAAAAACAACTAAAAGCTTTTTCTTTCTCTGAACTAAGGGGATTTCAGAGTTTAATCCTGATTTGGAAGAAGACAGGGGTTGTTGGATGTGTAAAGAAGAATTAATTCTCTTCCTTTTCCACTCCGCACTACATCAGTCGTGATTCATCAGGGATCAGTGGAGGAGCGCAAGGATTTATAAGCATTACAACTTCCCAGTCAAACTTACATGCAGAAGACTCTCCTAACTACGTTTTATGATGTCTGTCTCAGCCATTTTAGATCCATTAGGGCTCAAGTTATGTCAAATCTTACTGGAGAAACATAGTGAAGGTTTAAAATGGTGTGGTGCAGCTGTCTAACGTGCTAGTCTTCCACTGCTGACATTTTGAGCTTTCAAGAAAGAAGGTTGTTGGGGTTTCTTATTGCTACTGCGAACATTGTAGGTGAAAATGACACTATGACAATTTTCAAATTCATAACAATACTGCAAAAGTGTTACAGCAAATACCTTTATTCAATTACTATCAACAATACTATCACATTACCAGAGTCAAATAAAATTAAAAAATCATTTGGTACTTTCCTTTATATTAGTAACATTAGCAGATTGAATACAGAGAAATAACTTACTTGTAGGTTAGAGCTTTCTAAACTTTTGTGCAAGACAGCCTTTGGAATCTACTGGAGGTCACTATTGTCCAGCTGTTTTAGTTTAGAACAATGTATTTTTTTGGTAATTTGTTTAAGTACTTCGTTATATGACACATATGCTTATTTACCCTCTTAATACCTATTGTCGCGCATTCATACACAACGCTTCCATTCAGATTGCAGCAGAGATAGTGAATGCATTCTCCCCGATTTTAGCTTGTACTGATGTAATATATACCTACAAACTTTTTGCAAGCACTGGTTTTCCATAGGACTGTTCAAGCAAAAACACAAACATTTGTATTCATGTAATTGCAAAAAAAAAAAAAGCATGAAGTTAATTACCAAACTTGCGGAAGTTGTGTTGGGACTTGTTGTTTAAGCTTGTTTTCCTGCATGACTTGATGTGTAAATCAGGTGACAATAACATTTTGCTACTTATTTAATTATTTCTAAAGTTGAAACAAATGATTGCTTGTAAAATAAATTACTTATGCTCTCATGGAAATTAATGCCAATAGAGAATTCCCATGATTGTTTAGGCAATTAATAACAGTTCTGTTACTCGTACTAGTAGTCATGTTGGAGTTTTATATTTGTTTTAAACTGTTAAAAATAAATGTACTTTCAAAATAAATTGTTTACTGCATTTATCAATAATGTCCATGAATGTATCTGTGGTGGGTCACAGCCTGCTTTCACACTGAAAAAGGGAGTCGAACCCTGTAAATAGTTTGACAAGTACTTGTTCAAAGTAAGTCAAAAAGTGTTCTGTTCTAATGCTGTTAGGACTGACAATAGAAATCAGTATCCACACCCCACCATGATTCACAAGGGATCAGTGGAGGATTACAACTTCCTTGTACAACTTACAGGCAGAAGACTAAGATTTACAATCGATGTATCACCTATTTAGATCCATTAATGTGCTCAATATGTCAGTGTTATGGCAAAGATATACTGAAGGTTTAAATTGGTTCTCAGAAACTAGAATTTGAGGACTAATAGGATACTGGAAAAAAAATTGGAAAAAAACATATTGACACTATGGCAATTAAGAAGACCTCAAACAAGCCAATACATTTGTTCCATTACAACAAACATTACCATCGCTCTCTCAGTTCAATCCAAGCAATACCTCATCAATAAGGACTTTCCTTTGCATTAACAGATGGAGTGCAAAGCAAAAGCTTATGCTTATCAAGAGATTATCTAAAGTATATTGTAGTTTTTAGACTGTACTTTAGGTCATAGGTTTCCATCCTTGTCCCACTTTTGTGGTACAAACCGGTTATTGCTATATATAAATCCATTTAGACAGACCGCTATAGGTCAATATTGTCCAGCTGTTACGTATTTGAAGTACAGCTTTTTCTTTTAGCTTTGCTAACAGGGCTGATATGGTTAGCACTGACAGTAATACTTCCAGTATCCACACCAGCTGTAAAAACAACAGTTGTGGGTCTTGGCCAGTTCTCTCTCAGTAAATACCAAACCAGGTGCTGCAGGAAATGGAGAAAGCTTAATTAGCTGGATACTAATCATCAATATTTTTAAAAGAAGACCAATTTGTCAGCACATGGCACTATTACACTCTTTTATACCAACACAAGCAATAACACACACATTTCAGGCATAAATTTATAACCACCTTTCTAATATTATGTTGGTCCCCGTTGTGTTGCCAAAACACCCCTGCAATTGTAATGCACTGTGCATTCTGACACCTTTCTATCAGAACCAACATTAACATCTTCAGCAATTTGAGCTGCAGTAGCTCATCATTTGGATCAGACCACACAGGCCAGGCTTCCCTCCCCAGGTACATCAATGAGCCTTGATTGCTTGCTTACCTCGGCTAACTTCCCTGGATCACCTTTGGTTTCTGAAACTTGATAATTAATGAAAGTGACCTATCTATTTGTCTGTTTGTCTATGTATGTATGTACGTATGTATATATTTATATAGCCACTTTTATTCACCTTTCATCACTTTGTAATTATATACTAGTATATTCAATGTACAACCATTATCTGTTTAATAGCCTTTAATTTAAGATTTAAATCTTTGTATTGTATTATTTATGACATATATTTATCTTGCACCACTGGCTAGACATGACTGCTTTTTATTAGTTCTGTTCTTAACTATACTTTGAACAAAGACTATAAAGTTGAATCTACCGGACAGCAACATTCAAGGGAGAGCCTTAATTTATTCCAAATTCAACAACATGAACTTTGACAGCCTTATTCAACCTTACACACTGCTTTTCCAAGCCAATAGCAATACCTACACCTTCAATATTC
>JAYDZG010000039.1:8984529-8998645 GCA_034509265.1 Microcambeva bendego
CTCCAATTAACCTGGTAGCATGTCTTTGGACTGTGGGAGGAAACCGGAGTACCCGGAGGAAACCCACGCGGACACGGTGAGAGGACCGAGAAAGGACCGAGATCGCCCCACCCGGTGATCGAACCCAAGACCTTCTTGCTGTGAGGCGACAGTGCTACCCACTAAGCCACCGTGCCGCCATTGTAGATTATAGAATTTTGAATATAAAACAGTGCTCATGGCTAGACAACTAGATCAGACGTTTGGGCAGCTCTTGTGGAGTGGTCAGTGTCTATCAAAAGTGGTCCAAGCAAGGAACAGTGGTTAACCTGCGACAGGCTCAAAAACCATGTGTAAGGCAAAGTGAAAAACTCTCCTAATTTCTATTTTTATGTCATAAAAAATCATCTATTCAGTTTTTTTTCTTTCCTCCATTTTTGACATTTATACTGACATTTCCAATTTCTGCCCTTGGCGCTCACTTCAGTGCCTGAACCCCGGGGAATTTCCTGCCATGCCCACAACGTAGCCATGCTTAAACAGGACAGGTTTACAGACATTCCATTAAAAAAAGAAAGAAAGAACTGTGGGAAATAAAAAAGGGACTTAACACATTAGATCGGTTAAATTATCAACCTGCAGCATCGACGCAGATTGTGAAACGCTCTGTTGGTTTAACTGTGACTCGTGCAGAACTGTTAGGAAAGCGATAGAATGACAGGAACGACCAGATGGCCTTTTAAAGTAAAATAAATTGGAGGAAAGTAATTATAAGCAGCTTTGTCAAGGCAGCATATGGATAATGTCAGTGGTATAGCGCCAAGTTGCTCAATCATCTGTTTTTAAGCATGTGTGAATGAAACAAAAAAGAAAAGACAATGCACATAATCTAAGCATTTACATTTAACAGACCTCAATGTACAAATAATAATACAAAAAAAATATACTACAATCTGGAAACCCATTTAACCAAACTTTGGTTTTGTTACCTGCTAGAAAACACTATATATACATCGTAGTTCAAAACTATAGGCATTAATATAGAGTTAATACCACCATTGCAGCCAGAACAGTCTTTACTAATTATTACGTGTTTATTTTTAGGATATTTCTTGGTTAAATTCAATAGTTTGCATGTTCTCTTTGTGTCCGAGTGGGTTTCTTCCTGGAGCGCCGGTTTCCTCCTACAGTCTAAAACATGCAGCCAGGTTAATTGGAGACACTGAGTTGTTCTGTAAGTCCATGGTTCACAAACCAGTGCCTTGTAGTACCAGTCTCAGACCCAGATGAATAGGGTGGGTTGGGTCAGGAAGGACATCTGGCATAAGGACTAATGAATTTACATTTACACCATTTAGCAGACGCCATCTAAATGCGACCTACAGAACAGTTTTAGTATACAGTTGGAGCAATGAGGGTTAAGGGCCTTGCTCAAGGGCCCAACAGAAGCAACCGTGCAGTGAGGTGAGGTTTAAATGGGTGTTCAAATTCTGAATCTGGCACCCTAACCCCTAAGCTACGGCTGGCCCATCTGATTCAATGTGGTAAACCTTAATGGGAGCAGCCGGAAGAAAGTTAGTGTTGGTTAAATTCACTACAGGACAGGTAATTATTAGTTACACATGATTCAACAGGGAAAGTTTAGTGTCTTCACTATCACTTTCCTGTCTCTAGGTAATCAAACTTGTCTTTGGACTGTGGGATTAAACCAGAGCTCCTGGAAGACACCTGCACTATCTAAACTTTGAACTTACTGTGCTCCTGGGCTTCACTACTCAATAGGAAGCTGTTAACCAGGTTTGGAAACATGAACCATGGGTATAATTAAAAATACGGCCATGTGGTTGGGCTGGGATGTTGAACTTAGGGTAAAGCTCTGACTCATGATAAACATTCTTCTTTTCATAATGGTGTTAAAATAAAATAGTTACACTGCTGTTCAGATAGTGCAGTCCAGTTTATTGTGTTATAGGTGAATGGGTATGTGCTCCTATTCTAGACTCCAGAACCCCCTCTGACCCTGATTGGTTAAGAAAGTGTGCAAGTTATGTGTAATTATTAGGTAATGCAAAATGAGATGCAAAGATTATTGTTATATTTATGATTTTTCTTTTTTTCTTTTTCTGGTATATTTATTAGATTCATTTTCCTCTTGATGTTATGTGAGTCATAAGCCATTAAAAAGTAATTTCATACAGGGGAACACGCCTCCGTCCTATTGTTTTTGAAATATGCTGCAGGCATTAAATTCTAAATGTGTTCATAAGGACAAATATCTTAGCAAAATACAATGAATCGATCAGTATAATGTTCAGTATAACAGATCTCACATTTTTTCCTCAATTTATTTGTACACGACTACCCTAATTGCATTAAACTCTCTGTACTATCCTACATTAAATAACTAAACAAGTGTCTACTTGCATGTTTTTTTCTTTAAAATGTTTAAAGTGTAATGTTTATCTCTTTTAAAGGAATTTTCCGTGATAAAGAAAGTATATCTACATTCACTCCACCTGATGAAGCTGCAAAAGAGGAAAAAAAGTGCTGAGTATGTCCAGCTTATGCCAAATCAGACCCTATACATTAAAGCAGATCCGAGAGAATGGCCAAGTGGCACGAGTCCAGAAGACAATCGGGCGAGATCGATATCCACGACTTGAAGCGGCACTCCTCTTTATCCTTGATGTACCACTAATGGTGCAACTCCTGCACAATTCAAGTAAATTTATATCCCAAGATGCCCGGCCAGGCTATGCACACCAGATTAAAACCAGATTAATGTGCTCTGAATTAGCTCTGTATTATTTTATTAAACCATTCACAATCCAGTAACAAAAGGCAAAGAGCAAACCATCGGAGCTTCCAAAGTTCAATTTCGGGTCATAGATAATTGTGCCAAGTCTGAAATAATTAAAGAAGACCATAATAGAATAGGTGAACATTCGGTAGCCATCATTTAATGCTGGTCAATATAACAATGCTTGATCAGTTATTATCATAAAGCCAAGATTATTTATTGAGAACAAAAAAATAGCACAAACATCGACCTGCTGCGAGCATTTTAGCCTGGTTAGGTAGTCGACATCGTCACAGATCAGCAGAGAAACCTCTGGTTCTGAGCTCCTATTGGCCAGAGTAGAGTTTACAGCTCTTTTATTCTGCCATGTGACTCAGCTCTTTTTCCGAGTCGCTACATCGGACTACACCCTCGGCAATATCCGTCGAGCAAGCAGGCATCAAAAATGCGCCTGGCATTTGTTTGTCCACAGATGTTAAATGGCTTAGGGGGGCTCATGAAGAGCCAAGGCCACACCAGGGATGAAATGAAGCAAGCATTCATCTCCCTTGTTTAGTACTGGGCTGGGCCACTTTTGGCAGCCATAGCAGTTGGTTGCAATTCATTTAGAGCAATTGAGGCCAATTTTTTTGGCAAAATTTTCAAGTTATGTCAGGTTAGGCGAGGGATGAGATTGGGCGGTGGAATACGGCAGTTTTGATGGCTCACCACAAATGTTCAGTGAAGTTTAAGAACAAGACTGTGGCACCAAAGTACATCAATTAAATATATCTACAATATTCACCAATAGTTGTCCAGTTAATGCCAGTGACGAAATTAATATTATCCAAGATCTTTATGCAACAATATTTTAATACTATCACCACCATATGTTACAGAAGAGCAGCATTACATTGCTAATAAGATGGATTAAGTCACACAAATATCTTACAATAATAAAAAACAGACATAACATTATGACCATTGACAGGTGACGTGAAGAACACTGATTAGCTCTTCATCACTGTACCTGTTAGTGGGTGGGAAATATTGTTCAACAAGTGAACATTTTATCCTCAATGTTGTTGATCGAAGCATAAAAAAAACAGGTAAGGATTTGAGTGAGTTTTACATGAGTCAGGGCATCTACAAGACTGCAGCTCTTGTGGGGTGTTTCCGGTCTGTAGAGCTCAGTATCTTTCAAAAGGTGATCAAGGCTCATGGATGCTTGTGTGATCTGATTCAACAAGTGTCAGAATACACACTGCATCACAGTAGCATATAAAGGAGCAGTTAGGAAAGTGGTCATAATGTTAGGCCTGATCGTGGTAAATTAAAAGGGTCACAAAAATGATTAAAGGAACTTTCTACACCAAGAAATAATAATAATCTTGGAAACAGTGAGGACGGGAGGAGTAGTAATCGGTTGTGTCTGTCATCTGAGTTCCACACAAAGAAGCTTTAAGGTGAAGAAGATTATCATGTGATGCTGACGATGTGAAAGCAGCGGTGAATCAGTGGCTTCACACTCAACTAAAACATGTATTGCTGATGTTATAGAAATAGTACGATATTGTGACAATGCATCACAAAGGAAGGTGTAGGTGTAGAAAAGTATTCTAAACAAATAGAGTTGACAGAAATGCAGAAACATTCTGAAGAAAATTTGTTCTGTTTTTGAGTGCAGGTTTGGTAAACAAATACTTTAAGGACTATATGGATCTTTCAACGTAATCATTCAGACAGATTCCAAACAAATCCAATCCAATTCAATCCAATCCAGTTTAATGTCAACCCATAAAGATTCATTAAGATTTCATGACCACCCTGATTAGTCATCATGCCCGTGCCAGGTAGCGGCACGGTCCCAGGATTTATGTGACATATATGCATAATTTACCGGACGCAAATTGAAAGTTGAGCGAACGGCACATCATAAGTGAGTGGCTGCGTATTATTGAAACGAATGAAGGCTCTATTAGAAAACGACGCCGGTAATGATCTTCGATATGATTGATCTCGCCGCCCAATCGCTGTGATGGAAACAAAATCTGCGCTAATGAAGACAAAGCTGATTCAGCTCCCGGTCGCCTTGAGCGTAATGGATAAATTGCATTTTCGTTTTAAACAGCGCATACATCTTCAATCCATGCGTATTTAGCACCTCTCGTTAATTCTGTCCACCGTGTGGTGCATTTATTACTCTGGAACACAAACAGAACTGTTTCATTTATCAACATGGATTCATGAATAGTTTTTCAGGAGCACATTAAGGACATGTTCCTGAAGAACATAAAGCCATGTATTATTTATAAGCACTGCAAGTACAACTGTAAGACAAGTTTGAGAACCTTTTGAAATGATCGAACTATCCACTTATTGCACAGGCATTAAATACATCAGTACAGATTAAACTGAGTTAATTTAAAACTTTTTATTTAAAACCTGGAGATGGAGCGTTGTCGGGCTTGCACAAGAATGAAAACTGATTTTTGGGTCATTCTAGAATATATTGTATGATCAGCCACTTTCAGGTCATCCAGAGAGACAGGCTGTGAGTAAATCAATCAATCAATCCATCCATCCATCCATTCACCCACCCACTGACCGATTCACCCATGCATCCATCCACCACCCATCCATCCATCCTTCAATCCATCCTTCCATCCATCCATCAAATTCACCCACCCACCGTCCGATTTACCCACCCACCTATCCATCCATCCATCCATCCTTGACATGCAGGTTGTCTCTACACAAAGTAATTATATGTTTACTAAAATACACACACATAAATATTGCATCACACACACATTAATATTTTAATGAAATATAATATTGAAAAATATGCGTTTAGACTTTGGGGACACTGCACATTGTGACTCATCTAAACTGCAAATTTGTGAACCTTGATGCCCTTCATCAAGACATGTGCATGTGATGAGAAATTAGAAGCGACAAAAACCTTTGCACTGCTGGGCCATTGTGTCCTTCAACGTGCGGCCCACATTGGGCTTGCAATTTTATTGGGATTTTAGCTGTTTGCCAAAGGTATTTTAGTGTTTGACATTACATAGTAATGTTATACTATGCCATGTAGTAGTTTTATATTTGTGTGATTATGATTGAGAAAAAAAGTGTAAAAAAATGAATGAATAAAAGGTCTTGCTTAATTTAACAGATCTGTAAATGATTAATCAGTATGTGATAAACGCAAGAGCTTGGACTGCGATCAGATCACATCCGCTATTAAAGCTCAATTAATGTACCTTTCTTTCACAGAAAAGAAGAAAAAGAATTATAATCATTCAGTCCAATAGCAAACCTTTATTATCTACCTTGCTTTGAAGGCAAGTAGAACATTAGAAGTCATTTGCTGACACCATGACACTATAAAAATGGAAAAATGAGATTGAAATTCAGATGTATTAGCAAATGCATTCTATACTACGTTTTAAATTACTATAAGATGCTTAATTAAAAGCAGTAGTCTGACATTCGCATCCCTGGGGCTTGATCTTAAACACTTTGTTACCTACAAAAATCATCATTAATTGGTTCACCTTGAAAATAAATTCTTTATCAAAATGATTAATCCTTTTTTATTTTTTTTTGTACCTAGGACCTTAAAATTGGATTAAAACCATCAAAGTCTTGAATGTTCTTTTTCTCTGTTTCTTTTTCCCCACAGAGCCGACCAACCTGATTAAGGAGAGCGGGTCTATCACACGTCCCCTCTGACACATGCACAGTAATCACGCATTTTTTTTTCACCTGATCAGCTCTATTCTGAGCCTGCCGGCAGAGGTTGCAGTTCTCTCAGTCATGAGGAGGCCCCTGCGAGAGTACCTCACCACACCACCAGGCACAGACGTCATCTTCTTGCATAAGCCAGGGAGAATTTACGCTGGATGTGGGACCATTGGGAGTTTATGCTGAGCAGTAATGATGGCCACCAATGATGTTAGAGACATCAAGGAGAGCGCTATGCAAGTGTCACTGTTAACAGTTACCATACAAGCCTTTGGTAATGGGGCTGTTACAGAGTGGGCAGGTGTGTGTAGTAAATACAGAACTGCCCTACACTTTGTGAATGCTCATTGTGCCTCTGCATGAACAACACAGGACTAATTTCATAATCATGGATGACAATGCTTTAAATATAACAACCCATGTTCATTTACAAAAAAGGAGTGCATTTAATATATTTAATATTAATAATGTCCTCCAGAACCTTACTACCACTTTAACCCAGTAGTTTGTTGCTCTACACCACTAAATTGTAACAGAGTACCAGGGGTTAGACATCATAGGTTTTTCTCTCTTTCCTCAGATCATTTTTCAGCGCCTGCCTTTTTCAATTATTCAACTTATCCTCTACATATTGAACGTTTCCCTTCCTTCACATTAATATTTAAAAGCTCCGTCCCTCTCTAGAACATCTCATAAGGATAAATCAAGGTGACATCAAGTTTTATTGAGACAGTCTTGTCGTGGTACTTTTACCTTTGCATTAGATGACCAGGGAACAAACAATGCCCAAACAAATGACTGAATAATACAAAACTAAAGGTCCTACAAATCACTAAATAAAGTGCTGATTAAATAACAATTTCTTAGACTGGTGCTAACATAAAATGGACAATGGTCACTTGCAGAAGATAGCTGACATTGACTAGTTTTTGTAGACTAACCATCCTCATCAGGGTAACATTATAAAACAAAAGGAAAAATCGATGCTCATCGAGTTCCACTGAACTCAGAACAATGCCAGAAAATAAACATCTACTGGATCCAGTCGAAGATTGCTTGTCAGGGTCAAAATGCCAATCAGAATTCAGCAGTTTTAGAGCTGACTGTATTGATTGCTTTGATTTATGGGGTTGAAAATAAATCCTCACCAGCCAACACAAATTCACTTGTATATTAAGCAGTAGCTGTGTACAATTGGTCCCTCAATTTAGAGCATCTCCAATTCAACACTGAACCTGTAGACATTCTTTGGGACATTCGTAGTCTGTTGGTTAAGATACTAGACTAGTAATCAAAAGGTTGCTGGATAAAACTCCACCACTGCCAGGTTTATTCTTCAATGGTGAGACAATGTACTCTCATAGTACTATAAGTTGCTTTAAATAAAAAAGCACCTCCTAAAATTATTATTATTATTATTATTATTATTATTATTATTATTATTATTATTATATTATTATTACATTTAGAGGTAGTAGTTGTAGTAGTATTGTGATCCTGGACCCTGAAGCTGCTTGGTGACCTGCTGTGCTGTAAGACACCATATTTAAATATTTAATAGCAAATGTTTGCAAAAAACATTATTGAGAACCATTGAAAAATTTTGTGAATATAGTTCGGTCTATGGTGTGTAACTGAAATGCTTCCAGTGAGTCCAGGCAAACTAGACCCATCTGCAATATTGACCAGGATCAACACTGGTAAAACACAGACCTCAAGCTTTAATGCTTTGGTGGCATAAGCCTTATTTTGCAGGTTTATGTTTGCATGTTGCCCTTTAGCTAGAAGGAATTTTACCCAATCTGGCTTGAAAGGGTTTGGGTGACGTGGTGGCTTGTAGGCTAGCAATGTCACCTCAGAGCAAGAAGGTTCTGGGTTAGATTTCTGTGTGGAGAAATCCAGGTCTTTTGTTTATGGAGTTTGAATATTCTTCCTGTATTTGTGTGGGGTTTCTCCAAAAGTCCAAATACATGCAAGTGCCAATGACTGAGAACTGATGAATCATGTCATAAAAGGCAACCAAAGTGTAAAAGTTATAGGCTTGTGTTATAAAAATTTGGGCCAAACAGTGGCCACTTGGTGGCATTTCAGGTGAAACCAGCAACCTTCCAAACACAAATATACTGCTTCATCTGGGTATGAGTTCATACATAATGTTGAGTAGTGAAGGATCAAACAAGTTACTAAATGAATGGCTGATTCTGTGATAGCTGAGTAAGCTTCCCCTTACACACAGGGCTTAGAATGAAGAGGTTATTAATAATGAAAGAGCAAAGGAGTCATGTATAAAGTGTATTCTGAAAATGCAGTCAGGTATTGTGATTTAATACCATGACCATATTGCATTAAGCCAAATCCCAGTCTAGATGACCACAAAAGACTTTCCTGGAGTTAATATAGCAGTGTATTACCTTCCTACTGTATTATTACATTATTGGACTTGCTGAAACTGACGGTAAAATAATCTGGATCACGCGTAGAGAGAGCAAAGTAATCCAGGGAAATTCCAGTAAATCACGTACAGCCACTGCACTCTACTCTGATCCAATATTCACGGCTGAACGCCAGAAGAGATCCTTTTAGCAGCATCAGGAGAGCGATAACATCAGAGCATAAGGTCTTCATGTAGCGATAATCCAGCTTTCAGTACCCAAAGTCTGGTGTTAGCTATATATAAACACGTGACATGAGATGACTGATTATAAACCGCATACTAGCACATCTAACCAGTTTGATGAATGCACGACACAGTACTTCATGAAAGACTGATGTCGCTGTTCGGCCTGTTTTCGACAATACGCTACATTAACATGTACCAAAACCATATGTGGTATCAATCCACTCTAGGCTAATATCTGCATAGTGACAACGCACTGGCATTTGGCATAAATTGTTACATAATAGGGTTTTCTTGGCTGATGATGAAAGATAGGTCTCACAATACATAATAAATGACAGGTTGTAAGTCACGGTTATTTATTTGAAATATGCTTTCACTTTGTGGACCGAGGACACAGCATCATTAGGGAGCCCTACCAGTCCAACCACACACTGTGTGTAACCTTCTGCCATATGGGAGGTGATACAGTAGTCTCAGTACAAGGACCAGTCAGCTCCTTCAAACCTTAACTGCTGTGCTGAATGCCTCACTACACCATTAAAAGCCTGGACCTATTATTGTCATTTGTCCATACCTGCACTATATATGTATGTATGTATGTATGTATATAGGGGGGAGAATGAGATAGACAATCAAAATTGTTTGTCATTTCTAGTCCATCAAAGGCCACACACACACTCACACACACAAACTACTTCACCTGGGGATCGAACCCAGGGCCGTGCTACCATCAAGCCTCATTTGCAGATGAAATCAGTGTCAGTGTGATAACATGTTGTCATCAAATGAATTGGTAATTGCAAATGCTTATTATAAGGCTTGCATGATTTACCTGTACCTCATGCTCATTTTTGTACCAGAATATAAACAGCTTCAAACCAGCAATATGAGATGTGAGAAAAAAATCTAACGGTAGGTAAGAAGTAGTGGGAGCACACATGTGGCAAAGCATTCACTTTGATTCAGTCTCAACAATGCTAAAACAATAAGCCATGCCTGAGGGAGGGTCGGTCAGATAAGGTTTCTCTAGATCGATTTACACTCTTTCGTTTAAGGTGCTGGCAGGAATACTAGAGAAACAGTATGGGCACATCATATTCCTTTGAATGTGGTACGCCTCTCTGTGAAAATCTGGTGTAAAGAAGATGTGTCTGAGTAGGTGTGTGCTAGTCTGAGGCCAGTGAGGGGGTGGTGCAAACAACAGAGGAGATGTAATAGGGAATTGAAAATGAATGAATTGCAACAAAAAGAAACCAAAAGGTCTACTTTCTTTTACTGCCTTTATAGAAGTATTTTAAACACATTTTACCTATTATAAAGGAATTAAATATAATAATAATAATAATAATAATAATAATAAGTTTTTCTTAGCTTGAGAAAGTGAGAGGTGACACCAATAAGGCATAACATTATTCTCACACCTTTTTATCAGAACCAGCATTAACTTCTTCCCCAATTTGAGCTACTGTAGCCTTCCTTCCCGACATGCATCAGTCACCCTGGACCACCCATGTCCCTTTTGCAGGTTTACCACTGTTCCCTTCTTGAACCACTGACATATACTTACCCCTGCACACTAGGAACACTCCACAAGAGCTGAAGGCATCAAAATTTTACTCTTGCCAAACTTACTCAAAAGTTTCCCTAAATGCAGTTTTCCTGCTTCTAACATCAACTTTAAGGGAAAAATGCTCACTTGCTGCCGAATCTATCCCAGCTAGTAACAGGTGCCATTATGAAAAGATAACCGGTGTTATTTACTTCACCTGTCAGTGGTAATAATGTTATGCCTGGTCAGTGTAAGTGGTTAATCTTTTGTGCTGCAGTGAAGATAAAAGTGTTGAGCTACACAGTCACTCACAGCACAACCCAATAAGGCCTTTGTGCAAGACCCTGTAATGTTTACTAGATGGACATTTAAGGCGGATTTAAGACATAAACCTTTTAATCAATAGCTCAGAACACAAACCACTAAGCCACTATTATTCTTAAAGTGACTAAGAAAGCTTCAGACTCTACCTTGAATTTAATGTCTGTACTGAATGCATTCCTATGTTTACTTGTCATTCGGGGGGGTTTGGTTTTCTTAAATTTATTAACACTTTTCTACCTCTGGATAGGATAATCCTGACTTGCAGGGTTTGTAACATTATTGAACAAATATTTCTATTTGTAGATCCTAGTTGAAGAGTCAAAATGAGCATTGTTCACTGCAGCTGTTTAATATTTACACTAATAATCCCAAACTAAATGTTTAATATTCACTGCCTGTGTGGAACTACATTATTGCCTGGGTTGCTGCAAGTCTCAAATCTAACAACAGCCCTTCCCTATGGTACACCAAGTGGCCTAATTATATATACATTATATTCCTTAGTGTTAAAACTCTTGAAAATAAAAATCCCCCGCTAAATAAGAAAGTTAATTGACAATTGACCTAGTTCATAATGTCCTGTTTAAATCTTTAGCAAGATCCATATAGTGCAAAGTCACTTTTCTCAGTCCACACAGCCCCCAAAGGGTAGTAGGACACCGTCTTAACAAATTATTGGAACTATAGCTCCCACTAAATGTGGAAGTTAGGTTAAACCCCCAGTCAATAAGCTCTTCAATGCGTAACAAGCGAATCAATACTGCCATCCAAACCTAAAAAGGCCCAGAGCAGCAAGAAATATTAAAAGTTATAGGACTCACGTGTCTTGCGGCTGATGTGGGTCCGGGTTGGAGCGTTGACAGGCCTCTCAGTGGTTGAATGTTCACGTATGGAATCATTCTGCACAGTAGGCTTGGATGAAGATGGACTGGAGGGGGAAGTCCAGCCAGGAAAGGGAGTGCCAAAAGACAGCATAGTGGTGCTCTTTGGGGTCACCTGACTTCCAGAGGAACCGCCATCTCTGTGGTGATGGTTTGGCGGTGCTAATGTTCGAGTTTTACCCCTCACTGCTGTAGTTATAGTGGAGACTGTGGATACAGCGGTGGTGGTCGTAGTAGAGGAGGTGGTGCTTTCCGGACCCTTAGGGAGGGTGCTTGGCTTTGAAAGGAAGATAGGATCCTGGCCAATGCCTTTAGCATCCACAAGGTCTGTGGGTACGTAGTCCTTCACAGAGCCGACCACAATCCATTTGAGCAGCATAAGACTAAGGCCAAGACCTACAAAGCCAATCAGGAGGGGGACTACGCATAGCCAAGTCTGCTGTCTGGGCCAAAAGGCACACCTAAACGCTCCACCTCGCTCACCCTGATGACGCCCTCTGACAGCCCCACTAGCTTCAGACTCCTCTAGGATCACCACCCCTGAGGTGGTCACAGCACCGGAAGTCTCAGCCATCCTGCCCTGACCAGTAAATTGGTTAATCCCAGGGTCGGGCACTCAGTTGGCACAGTAGGATCAAGGATGGAGGAGAGTTCATGACATCGAATGTATCCACTTATGATGAAAGAAAAGAAGGAATCCCAGTTAAACAGATGTAAATACTCACCAAAACAAGACAAGTAACACTCCTAAAGGCAAAGGCACCCGATGGCGCAAATGCAATCACACATGCAAGCCTACACACACATACACGCACAATAATTCCAGGGGTTGAAAAATCAAGCCTTGAAGAATCTAACATAAAGTGATCCCTTAAGTCCTCGGAGGTAAGAGTAGTTGGGCTTCTAGTTCCAAGGACAAACCGAGCAGGCAGAGGTAAAGGAGTAGATGCTGGAGCGAGGGGTGGAGCGAGGGAAAAGGAATGCAGAGACCAGATGCATCTACGTGCGGGAGCTCGGCAGAACCCAATGCAGCAGCACACCCTTGTGTTAACGTATCTCAATCAGATCACTTGATTTCCAAGGAGGATCAATTTTCTTTTAAAAAAGCCTTCTTTTCCGAGCGGTCAAGAATTGTATTTCCATTTCTTGCTTTGTTTTTGAAGTACCTGTCAGTCGCTGCTGAGTCAGCTCTGCATATCCCTGAGTGTCAGATTCTTTTCTAAACATCCCCTAGCCACCAGAACTGCAACTCTGAAATACCCTGACCATCTGTGGAGTCAAGCTAAGAGTACAGAGTCCGCCGAGGAAACCACAGACAGATCTGTTCCCAGGCTGGTCCTGCAAATAACAAATCCGGCAGAAGCAGGACGAGCCTGAGAAGCCGAGCGATGACAGTGTTTACCGCGTGTTCAAATCCACAGAGAGGATTAATCCCGCTCGAGCAGCGTCTGATCCTCGTCCCGCGCCTGTTCCTGCAGCACCCAGTGAAAAAGCATGCGCTCTGTCTGCCGCTACATTCCGCCACTGAGAACGTGATTGAAATGAGGGAAAGATGCAGCGCGAGGAAGCTAGAAAAGCACGAAGGGGGAAGGGAGAGTACCCGAGACAGACAGGCTGTAAAAACCGAACCAGATCAGATGAAAAACAGATAAATCCTCAAGAGCAGGTCTTCTTTAAAATGTTTTTATTCGATGCAGCCATACAGTCCCTATTAGACCATCCGTAGTGGTTTGTTTGGCTTGTTTGTTGTGTCTCTCTGTCCCAGGACCAAGTCGCTGTCGCTGAAAAGAGATGCTGCTCTCCTGTCTGGGTTATTCAGCTGCCGATGTTGCCGCTGCTGATGCCGCCAGAGAGAGGGAAGCGAAGGAGGCTCTGCTAGAGTGAGAAAGGGAGCAAAAGAGAAAAAGCCAAAGCGTGTGTGAGAGAGAAAGGCAGGACTACACCTGCTCCTCCCCATCAGGAGAGAGAGAACTAATGAGAGGACAAGGAAGAGGAAGGAGAAGGAGAGAGAGAGAGAGAGAGAGAGAGAGAGAGAGCTGATCTATGTCATTGTTCTGCAGTATTTAAAGACTTTGCTTAGTGCTCTAAACAGAATGGTTATCTGTCTCTCCCTTATCAGAACTGTTAGTCATTTTCTTACCCCTCCCATCACCCAGACACAACATAAACAAATTGATGAGAGTGACACTTGTAATGTAATTACATGCTCAGCAGGGACGCATGATGGCTAA
>JAYDZG010000039.1:8998745-9011452 GCA_034509265.1 Microcambeva bendego
TCCCCTTTGCTCCAGGTCTAAACCAAGGGGTGGCGTAGTCGGACACTATACATACCCTAGGGGGGGCGCCACACATGACAGGAACGGTACTAATTGCACAAGAACATAAACACACACTGCATGTATTTGGACACCTGGACATGAGCTTGCTGGACATCCCAATTCAAACCGGTATTAAGATACAGTGACGTCTGTGTCACAGGCATTACTCATGTCACATGACTCTCTTATTAAATCTCAAAGGATTTTAAGGTACCATGCCCAAAAGGTGCATTAATATAAAACCTCAAATTAAAACAACTTTGGGAAGAATGAGAACAGCAAATAATAATTGCAGACACCTTAATTAATTTTTAGTTTAATAAATATTTATTCCTTCATTTCAGACCTGCAAACATTCCAAATAAGTTGGGACGGTATTTCACCAATTCTTAATGGTGAAGTTTCTCTCTCAACACTTTTGATGTTTTGGTATTGAGGATCTTAAAAAGAACATGTTATACAGAATTTACTTTTTGCCTGCTTTTGTATTTCCACTTGGATCTTTACTGTTCCTATAATCCCTTTAAGCAGGGGAAGTCAGTTGAAAGATTGTGATGTCAGAATCAAATGCGTCTACGAGTCATTTCGATTTCTTCCCAATTAACACGTCACAATGGGTATATTTGCATAATTTTTGCCTAGGCATTGTTACCCAGTATTTTTTTTTTGCTAATGTGCGATCTTTAGTGAACAAACTGGACAAATTATGACGACCAAGTAAGAGACTTATGGACTGTAATTTACATTTTCAGCATTTAGCAGATGCCTTTATCTAAAGTGACTTACAGTACAGTATACAGTCTGAGAAATGAGGGTTAAGGGCCTTGCTAAGGGGCCCAACAGCAGCAATGTAACCACTAGGCAGATAGAACAGTGGACGAATCTGGTAAGACCAGAGGCATAATGTGTTGGTAAATGCTCAGCGTAAACAATCTCTTTATGTGAGTAATTTTGTGCAAAG
Organism: Microcambeva bendego; assembly: GCA_034509265.1. Taxonomy (NCBI): domain Eukaryota; kingdom Metazoa; phylum Chordata; class Actinopteri; order Siluriformes; family Trichomycteridae; genus Microcambeva; species Microcambeva bendego. The sequence goes on from JAYDZG010000039.1 coordinate 8,999,749, forward strand.
AACTTCATAAACATGTTGTTTATAGCACATAGACCTACAATGGTGTCATATGTCCCCTTTAAGCGTTAGTTACAAGGTTAACATTGTCACAGTTCTCATTTCAAAAATCTCTACACATTATCTAATGTGGACAGGTCAGGACTGCAGACTGGCCAGTACCTTTACCCTCTTACTCCAAACTCACACAAATGTCTGTCATAATGATGCCTTCCTGATGGCGGCATAGGTTGCTCTAAGATCTGAATGTACTTTTCTGCATTTATTCTGCATCACAGAAGTGTAAATGTCCTTTACAGGTGCATACTAAGACAGACCGTGGCTTTTAAAAAAAAAGTCGTTTGTCTATAGCACATGGAATCCAAAAAAAAGACCTAGAATCCTGAATTATATCAACACAACATTGTTTTTCACTGTGTGATGGTCCATACTAGATGCCTCCAAACCCAGGTAACTCATTGCCACTTATAAACATGGTTAAGATAAGACTTGATAAGGGATTAAGTTGGCATTTACAAATTAATTGATGAATGAATGCGGTTCTTGATGCATTTGCAAATGTCCCAATCTTTCTTTTTATCAGACATTTGTTGACAAACTGAAGATCCTCTTTCAGACCACTCATAAGCAGTTAATACTACTATTGTTCCAAATCCAAGCCCTAAGCTGACTCACTCAAATTTCTTACTGTGCCACAGGCTTGAAATACAAAAATGGATGTCTATTACAAATCAAATTAGGCTGACCAGAAAATATAACAGTTATTGTAGGTACAGAAGAAATGTAAGTTCAGTTTGATCTGCCTTATTTGTTTATTTCTGTATAATTGGAGTAGCAGTAGTTGTTTACTGCTTAATCATTTTTAGTCAGTGGAGAAACTAATGAGGAAAGTCCTTGAGTTGATGGCAAGTGAGCATCATAATGGCCCATTAGCTTAAGACACAGACATGGCCAGACAAACGTAATGACTGCAAATGGTGAATTACACAGGAAAAAAAAAAATCACACCCGGACAAATAGGCACCAAAGTTAGGCATTAATATTTCAAAGATCATATTTCATCCTCAACTATATAACTCGTTTAAAAAAACAGCAATTAGCAGAACAGTCTTATACTAATAAATTTCTCTTCTCATTTAATGAGTTATTTTTCATTTGACCTCTTTTACAAATTGCCCGTCTGCTTCTTTTAGCCTACGAAATAAATCACACCCATTTGTCTTTGTCTAGTAGTTAAATCTTGAGATAAAAAGTGACCTCCACCAGGCAGTTCTCTCAAGTCCTACAACGTAACACCCGCCTGTACACATCATTACACCAAATTTCTATTAAAGAACATCAATCTAACGGTTCATATGATAATCAGATGGCACTGGTTGACCCTGAAAATCTACCACGTAGCTCAGATTTTGGCACTGACAGATTAACTTGCTCTGGGGGCTCAACCTCTCCAATCCCTTAATCCTTCCATTCTCATCATTGATGACAGCCGCATGTCATGATGTCCTTTTTCTCGTAGCTCTTGCCTTTAATATGAATTGCATACAAAGGCCACAGTGAGAAGAACATGTATTCGATCACTCTGTATGTCTTGTTTCATGTACCTATGGTGCGTGTGTCAATTTAAAATGTTCACACGATGTCCTTAGACTTTGTATGTTTCATCCCACAGTCCAAAGACATGCCACAAGGTTGATTGGAGAGGCGAAATTGCCCCATATGATACATAGACACCTAGCCCCTACACGGTAGTGCTTTTACATTACTTCATTTCCACTTTTACATCTTTTAACTAGCACAGAGAGACTTATCACATAGAAAAGCTAATCTCGTAAGCCAAATGCAAATACATATAAACACTTAATCACACAAGCCTTAATACACTGCACACATTGTGTCATTTTGTTTTCTCATAGTCTTAGGCAATGTTTTTTCACAATTGTTCACAGCTGAAAGGATTCACAGGGTGAAAATTATTAGGTTTCTATATTTAAATCTATATTTAGTCCCTAAATCCTCCCACTTCTTCAAATATATATAGCATATTGTTACGGTATTGACTGTGTCCGGTGGTCAGCGTTACAGAGCACTTCCCACCAGAGAAATAATACCATCAGTGCTCATTAAGTTTGACGACCCGCACCTAGCTCTACTAGCATCAATTCTTGCATGAATATTGAACGATTCCCGGGATCAGAATAATCGATTTGCCAGCCAGGCTCCCCGGGATCTTTTACACTGGGTTTTTTTAGTTTAGACTTTTCTTTAGACATACCTATGGCTGTTTGTTTTGTTGTTATTTTTTCCGCTAATAAATTTCTATTATTTAATCCACATCTATGTGTCCTCATCTCTCCTCATAACACATATACAGAGAAACCCAGAAGGGGTATGGAATGATTTCGGGAGTGTTATAAAATTGCTGAAAATATTATAGAGAACAAATAAGGTCAAGACGTAGATGACAGATTCTTCAGCAACAACAAAAAAGGAAAAAAAACATTCCAGTGCCAGCTTATAAAGGTCATCCTTTGAAATTGTGACAACCTCTCTGACGCACTAACATGGGACCAAGTGGATGGTTAGAGAGGAACTGACATGACTTTTAATTAGATTACCAGCAGGTCTGAGTTGAAGCATGTCAACAATAACAGTTACATTTCACAGTGTAATTTACCTGTTTTTTTCCTTAATTCTAGTATGTGTAATTCCCCTGATTGTAAAATACTTCCCCTCTATTGATACAACCCTCTTATAAGGGACACAAGTCCCACTCCCTGACTGCATTTTATTAAGTCTGGCTTTCCCACCCTGTGAACACCAGTATTCGAGTATTCAAAATCTCAGCTGTAATGTGTATGCACATTTTACCCCGGTGTCACCTGAGCGGCTTTATATATGGGTTTTGACACCACACACACTGGCAGGATTTACGTTTTGTAAAATTCCCTGTAGAACATATCCAGTTCCCTAACTTGTTATTTACACCGGTGCATCAAACCAATCAGACATGCTCTATTAACTCCAGAAAAATAAATAAATAAATAAAACAGAATCATCACATCACCACACCCTCTTCTGTTCATTAGAACTGGCATTGTGAGACAGACTGTTAGTTTAATGTACTGATTGTAAGCCCTGGGTTCGATTCTCACTGACAGCGCTGACGATTGCTCTATTGATCAGTAAAAAAGAAGCAACTCCTGTTCACTGAACATCTCCATTGCTCTCTTGATGCTTTTTTTAGTCTGTTTCCATGGTTCTGTTGTTTGTGTAACAGTCACCAGCTATAAGTACCTCCTTAAATCATCTTCCAGTGCGGTCACCATGTGTCCCATTATCACTGCAGAAATAGAAAATCTTCCTTAAGATAAAAGTCCTACGCACACAACATGCTCTGAAATCGACATGACATCAAGCTAAGAGTGACAGATTACACATGACATGGGTCTGTCTATCTATCTATCTATCTATCTATCTATCTATCTATCTATCAATCATATTTCATCTAATCTAAATAAATATATGTATATAATTGTAAATCCAACAAAACTTGGAGTAAGATTAACTGGAGGCACTGAATTTTCCTATAAGTCCCTAACCACTAGGATGCGCAATTCCAATCCCAATCCAGGATAAATACAATGACAGATAAAGCCATTATATTTGTCATGGCATATATACATAATCTTTCTTCACAAATCCCAGCTTGTATGGAAGCTGGGGTCAAAGTGCAGGGTCAGCCATCATGCAGCACTCCTAGTGAAGAAGTCTTGCTCAAGAAGTCAACAGGGGCTGCGTAGTAGAGCCTGGATTTGAACCGTCAATCTCTGGTCGATAGCCCAAAGCTCAACCCACTAGGCTACCACAATCCCTAGAGGTCCCAAAGAGAGGGTTGTGTCAGGAACGGGATTGGGGAAAAACTACACCAAACAAATAATGCAGACCATGATCTGCTGTAGCGACACCTAATGGGAGCAGTCAGAAGAAGGATTGTGATAATGACCGTGTCATATAATCTCTCATGAATAACCCCACATGTACGAGTTGAGTGATTAATTAATGTATTATTAATGTAATTTTTCTTAGTATTCATTCACTCACTCACTTATCCACTTAGGGTTGTGGGGAATTGGCTATCCCAGCTTTTCAATGGATGCAAGGCAGACAAGAAAACCCTGGATGGACACACATCCTCACCCATTTAACCATAGGGCAATTAAGTGTCTACAATGAACCTGAATACATGTTTTTTGACTGTGGACATGTGGACACAGGGAGAACATGCAAACTCTACACAAAAAAGACCCAAACCGCTCCATCGTATTATTATTATTATTATTATTGTTATTGTTATTGTTATTGTTATTATTATTATTATGCTTATAAATATCAGCACAGTTCAATACTCAGCAATAAAGAATGTTTATCATTTTCAAATATTAATAATTTATTCTTTATCTCTTTAACTATTTTTGTCTTGATGTTCATTGAAGTTTACTCTTCTTTCATGCAACGACTCCCCAAACCACAAATCCGTGCCTTAACAGACAAAAGGCAGATGTTTGCAATGAACAATACCAGGACACACACACACACACACACACACACACACACACACACACACACTCACACACACACACACACACTCACACTCACACGTCATGCATTGAAAAGTACAAAAATACATATTTTTTTCTCTTTCAAATCTCTTTGTACTTTTCTCTGCCTCTGTCTCACAAAGAAACTAAAATCTAGCTTCCTCACTTGGACATTAAATAGTCCCTTCAAGAGAAAAGCCTTTCAAGTGGCACAGAATGAATAAATGAACCCTTCAGCACATCACAGAATACACCTCTGTGCTTTGATCTTCCGGACTCCTCAGGGACCGACATGCAAAGATCTTCCACATTCTGCTTCCATTTTAAGCAAGTAAGAAAACCTTACTCAGCCCTGCCACTTCCTGCCCAAAGGTTTTGCATTATTTCTTTCCTGGCATCACTGACCAAGTAATGAAAAAAAATTGAAATAGTAAATATTTAATGCTAAAGTCTGAACCTGGCATGTTTTATAGTGCTGAGGGGATTATCAGAGTTTTCCTGTTCAAAACAAATGGAAAACAAAAAGAAAGCTATAAATCTCAGCTTTTAGAGATACACTGTGCGTTCCATTTCTGTTTTAGCAGGCCATTATCAACTTGCCCTTCAGTCCTATTTGCTGCTGAAATAAATATCAGTTGCTGTATTTAGGTCTGTTCCATTACTATTTAATACACAAACTGGATTGGAAGAAGAAAATACAATTTCAGCCATATTTCATATAATATTTGTAATATTTGTTTGACTTTGTTCTTATAAATATTGACAATTATTATGATTAAATACCACAATTAAATATGCCAACCCCCACTCATTTTAGGAGAATGAACCTAACCCACTCCCTCTCCGACATCATGGCATCAAGCTTATGAATCTGTCAACTACAGTAGATGAGTACAATGCTGATCAGCACTGTGTAGATAGAGACACACCCTGATCAATGTACTCAGTCAGCAAGCAGAGGTTGTAGTTGTGTCAGGTATGATACCACAGGATTAATATCTGGCTTAATGCCCCACCCTTATATATGTTCCTGCTCAGCCCAGCCGTCAGGCAGAGCTGAAACTTATTACAATGTATTTGAAATCCCAGTTCTGATATGTACAGTGTCTCCTGAGTCTACAGAGTGAATCAAGTTTTTAACAGGACATGGACTTCTAAGTACAAGCTGGGCAGTTTTTTTCAATACCACCACACCATAGCACAGTTAAAACAGTTATAGGCTTCAAATGGAGGCAAATCATGCAATATTGTTTCTGCTAAAAGCACTATGGATTGCTGTGCAGATTAGATACAGCTCACTTGTTAACCATGATCTGCTCGAAAACCTAGTAAGCTGCCTTGCAGCTTTCAGTTTTTGCTTACTAAGCTAACACAGTGAGCATCACCGATGGGGTGTGGTGACACAACTGATTAGGTTCTCAAGCACTCCCCAGGTATAGCACTATTATAGCAGTGTTAACAATGAGAGGTTCTATCAATATGGTGGTAAAACACTAATTAAATCTAGAGGGGTTATGTTTTGTTCTGACACAGATTAAAACATGTAATTCCCAAATACATGTTAATATCACCACTTCCTTTTGTGGGTGGATAAGGCACTTTCAACCGATTTGGGTATGAACTATCCTTGCAGATAGATCATTGCACCCATGGGGGTTTGTCTTCCCTGAAGTGGATTACATCTTCCAGCAAGACAATGTGACCTGCCTCCATCCTAATTACCCAAACATGAACCCAATTCAGCATCTGGGGGACCACCTCAATCGCCGTCTTCACTCTATGGATCCTCCCAATGCACTCTCTACTCATGCAAGGCAGTCATATACCTGCAACAACCTACTAAGACCTTATTCAGTCACTCCCAGGCCATTTAGCGGTTGTCTGTGTTGAACATTGCCGTGCAATGATTAGTCTGGATATTAGCTGGTGGTCATAATGATGTTACTAGCCATAACTAAATGGTTAAATTACTGGACTAGTAATCCATAGGTTGACGCTTCAAACATCACCACTGCCAGGTTGCTGCTGTTGGGCCCTTGACCCTAATTGCTCAGACTGTACACTGTACTGTAAGTCACTTTGGATGAAGGCGTCTGCTAAATGCTGAAAATGTAAACTAGACATTTTATATTCGATATAGGGTAAACCTGGTGCCATGATAAAACAAAAAAATGATCTATGTGTGTCAATTTGGACCCAATAGATTTATCATTTATTATCAAATAGATATATTATGGCCAGTGGTAGCCTAGTGGGTAGAGCTTTGGAATATTGATTGCCGTCTCCAATCCAGGCTCTGCTAGGCAACCATTGTTCGGTCCAAAGCAAGACTCAAACCTCACTGCTCCACGGGTGCCGTACGTTGTCTGACCCTGCACTCTGACCCCAGCCTCTACAGTACAATTTCATTGTACTGTACATCTGTATATGTGTAAGGACAAATAAAAGCATTCTATTCTATCCTATCAGATCCATTGATTGTTTTTGGCTCAATGGCAGTTGCATCACTTACGGTAACCAGGAAATCAATGGTTATCACCCACACAAAGTGCAGGCTTAAGAATGGATTTCCAACAAACAACGACATTCTAATTGTCTCATTGTCTAAATTCCATGTTTCACAGGCAGGTGGAGAAAACTAAAAGCATCCTGGTCCTAAAGGATTTCTGTAAAAGTCAATAAAATCAGAGCTCTAACTCTGACAACTTGTAAAGGGTCTAGTACATAACCCAGTGGAACTCCCACACAGTCTGTTAAAAAGATTGGTTTGCAAGGCCTTCCTGAGCTCTTGAGACAGCCAAGTCAGGAGGCAATATGGTGAGAGAGACGGAGGGCAATGCTGCTATCAGTCAAGCCTCAATCAGTGCGGACCATGAACATATAGCAGGCATACCATGAAGGAATTAGATCTTAGACCTTGTCTATCATTAGGCAAAATTTCTTTATGCTAGCACGGTACACATTCAAGGTGTCATCTTTAATTGAGAGGCCATTTTTTTATGAATTTATGTGTGTATAAGAATACTAATCTTCTGCTAGTACATTTTTTTCTAGGAATCATTACAGTCAACCCTTTTGCATAAATTATTACGGACAGTAAATTTACTCTGCCTCACCCCAGAACACGTCCTTGTGAATTCAATGTCTTATCTACAACAGGAAAACTTTTCAGTGACTGGAAAACATACTTCTTCCTCAGCTTTTGAGACATCAGCATGAAGAAGACTTATGAGACAATAAAAAGTAATATATGAGACAGTGTGTTGAGGCAGAATGAAGTGTTTTGTCTCAATCAATCACGGATTCAGTCAGTTGACCAAGATTGCCAAATATACCAAAAAGACACATATCTCAGACCAGATACTAAAACTCCAGATCTTGAGACTTCTCTAACAATAAAATGATTTTTCTACAACACTAATGGAATTTAATTACCTAATAAGAGACACCCATTATGGTCTGAGCTTCAGGAAAAAGAGAACGAGGTTTGCTTTAACAATAAAACATTTTGGCAATTTTCAGTATTTTTAAATGTCTAATCTGAGTGGCCATTTATATCATACACATAATTGGTGAGAAAAACCTACAGTGCTCGTCAATACTTAATTTTCATTCCCCCCCATTTTTATATGTTTTTGTAAAACCTCTGCCCTGTCAAACAGTGCAAGAACAGTGGAAAAAATTACTCCCAAACCTTTGGCATGTCTTAAAGGATACACACCAAAACCTACCCTTGCCATGTTTGAACAGTTATACAGTGGCTAAATAAAGTCAGAACATAAAATTTTATCTGTTTACTGTTGATGATACATCTTAGACTAACAAAGACTGAGATTGGAACATGACTCTCATCAATACAACTAATGTACAGTTGCCCTGAATATTGGTCTAAATTGCATTCAGAAACTTTCTTTCAATCAAAGACTAGATACTACACCTTTCCTTAGCTTAAGACTTCCCTTGTAAACATTTATGAAGTAAATGTAACGATACCAACCATGCTGTTGAACTGCAATTCGGCTGGTGTTACAGATCGGTGTGCAAGCTGCCCTAATTGGGCTGAGTGCTCGCACCTGGCATTCCCCAATAAAGCCGGGTGCAGCACTCAGTTTGGCTCCGCCACTTTACATGCACTTCCGATCAGGCACACCTCACCCGCATGCAGGTCCCCTGGTCATTGGTGGGTTAGGGACAGACTGGTATCCCACGGGCCAAACGGGGTCCACGGCTCCACTGGATGTTAGGGACAGAGCCGGTCCGAGGACTGCAAAAAAAGCTGCGCCGTATGTTGCACCCCATCCAGTGGGTGCTAGGACCCGGAGGAAGCCTTAGTCGTCATGAGCCAGTCTTCCCTTGGTGGTTCCTGGGTCCCTCTGCTGGCCGAGTTTCGGGTCTAGATTCCCCTCCGCCACAGAGCTGGGTCAGAACTGTCAGCCCAGCGTCAGGGCACCTCCCTTTGTTTTATTAGTTTTGTTTCGTTATTTGTGTTATTTGTTTCTGTTTGTTTTATTTCACACGAGTGAGCCCCCCGCCCAGGGCTGTTGGTGAAGCCGCGGATTTCCGGGTTTTTTGTGGCGCAGCACGAATGCACCTGACTGAACCTTGGGAGTCCACGGTTCGAGCCCCGGGTCACACTCGCTTCCCGCAGCGGTTCAGCTGCCACAAGGGCTGATGTTTAGTTTTCCTTTTTTTTACTTTCATCCATTTATAACCGCTGATTTTATTTAATTATATTTTGATAAACTCGTGTTCACTCTGCAATTGTGTCTTAACCCTTTTTTATTTTGTCCTGTCTCCTGCATAACAGTAAAAGCTTAAGAATAGATCTCCTCCACTGTCTGAGCTCCAGAAACAGAAGAACCAGGATTGGTTTAAAAATAAAACATTGTGTTGAGAGTGTATATCTTGTTGCCAACCTTTTGATCTTAGTCAATATGAACCAGGCTCTTTTTGTATTTCTACTAATGTTCTTTGTTATTATAATTGTTTTAAATGGCAAAGTGCAAACATAACTAAATTTTTATTGCAGTGTTGTACACTGACTGGAAAATATACATCCTGATCTCTGAAGAACAGAATCAGGAAGGATGCAACTTGTGAGACACTGTGGTGAGGAAAAAATGAAATAATGCCATTAGTCATGTAACTGGAAAGGTCACGCCTCACAGAACCCACACACCTATCTGAAGGACATCAGACTCCAAGCCAAACTCCCTGAAAGCAGGGCTGTAGAAGAACTTTCTGCATCTATCTTTAAGCACATGAAATGATGAGCTCCTACAGTGGTTTTCAAGTATGCCTCACCTCAGAGAAATAGGACATAACCCTCACAAATCCCAAACCCACGAGAACTGGGGTGAGTTCCCAGAAACAACAGAATGCTAACATTCTATCTCAGCATAGAGCGGAGCAGACCAGGCAATCCAGCATCACTGCTGGCATCAAGCCTTGAGAAAAAAAAATAGGTGTGCCAGCTAATGTGCTGGCAAAGAAGGCAGGAAAAACGTTATTAAACCATGAAACCTGAATGGCATTAGCACTCACAAGTCACAGGTGACTGTCATTAGGAGAATGACAGGTCACGCTATGACACTGCTCCCTCTGTCGGCCAAATTAGGCCACACAGCAGGGCACAACTCTTCATTTAGCATCCACCCCGTTAAAAATCAAGGACACGGTCATTAGCAATGTTCCTAGTCATCATTAATTAATCAGTTGCCATCAATCAGAACTGTACTGTACAGCAGAAAGCCAAGTCTCTGGAAAGACTTTTGTTAGAAATTGATATTCTATATAGTAATTAACCTTTCCACTGCCCACATCATCTTGAAATCTGGAAACAATGCATTTGAAAATGCAATTACTGTTGGGCTATCATCACCAACCTTGAACCCAAGTTAGTGGACTAAAAATATCAGCTAAGTAATCCTATGAGCAGATTTCAGCCAAGACGTTTGTTTTATTCATATAGTTCTTTATGTTGTACAGGTGCACATAATACATTACAATGTAATGGAAAAGTTCATTCATTTCAGTGATTCAATTAAAAAAGTGAAAATCATAGATTATATATATTGATTACCAACAGAGTGATTTCAAGTATGTATTTTTTATGTTGATGATTAAGGCTTGCAGATACTGGAAACTCAAAAGTCATTATTTCAGAAAATTAGACTATTCAATATTTTAGACTAGTGGTGTCACACTCTAACAGCTAATCAACACAAAACACCTGCAAATGTTTGGTCCCTTACTCTGCTTCAACAGACTACACAATCATGGAGAGGACTGCTGACTGTACAGCTGTCCAGAAGGCAGTCATTAACACCCTTCACAATGAGGGTAAATGTGATTGCTATACAAGCTGGCTGTTCACGCAGTTCTGTATCCAAGCATGTTAATGGAAAGTTTAGTTCAATGAAAAAGTGTGGTAGAAAAAGGTGCACAAGTAACAGGGATAGCCACAGCATTAAAAGGTTTGTCAAGAAAAGACCATTCAAGAATTAGGAGGAGATTTGCAAGGAGTGGAAAGCTGCTGGAGTCAGTGCTTCAAGAGCCTACACACACAGACGTATCCTGGACCACACCTGTCATCAGAAGAGTCTTACCTGGGCCAAGGAGAAAAAGAAAGGCTGCAGTGCCACAGGCTGATCATTTCCATGTCATGGCACATCGTGTTAGGAAACAGTCAAAAGGCGGCACCATATTAGGAAAAAATGTTTGTCCACACGGGTGCACGCAGAACCACTGAAAACGCTGTACTATGTATACCTGTCCCATTGGTGGCGCTCATACCAAAAACAGTCCGTATCCATTTGTTTCTCATGGTGGCAGAAGAGGAGCATTAGATTTTGTTGTAAAAGCCAGTATTTGCTGTAGTATGAACGCTGCACTGTATGGCGGCATTTTTGTTGTTCGCAGAATGAAGCGCATGCGCGTTACAGAGAGAGGTAGAGCTACGACACCATCATTTCAGAAAAGATGTGGAAGGCACATAAATATGGAAATGGGATACTGGCATTTTAAAATCTTTCCACTCTGGGACCTGGTTTCAAAAATCTATCTGGATCCATCTGGACGTAATATGTATACTATAAAAAACCTCT
>JAYDZG010000039.1:9063182-9102148 GCA_034509265.1 Microcambeva bendego
AACTACAAACCATTATAAATACTTTGTTCGGGCAGCATGGTGGCTCAGTGGGTAGGACAGTAATCTCAAAGCAAGTCCTGGGTTACATTCCCAGGTAAAGTGGTCTGGGCTTTTTCTGTGTGTAGTTTGCCAGTTCTCAATGTGTCTGTGTGGGTTTAATCTGTATAACCAAAGTGTGAAAAGCATTATAGTAAATTCATAATAAATATACTAAATAAATGAACCAAGTACTATGTTCAAGTCAATATTGTAAATTTCTAAGTGTTTCTACTGTTCCATCAGAGCCCTTCTGGTGCAACATCCTGGAAACAATTGATCCATCAAGTATCATTTGACCTAACTTATGACATTTCTGACCTAACATGACTTTTCTGATTGACAGTTGGTATCATACATTCCCTTAATGTCTAACAATTCATTTTATAAGGATGACCTGACCTGGGCAGTGTGGCTATAATTTTCCAATTTTATCACTTTGATGATTGCCTGGTCTGAGCTTGAGATGATCCTTTTTTGTGGTGCCGTGTGTCTTTGCTATTTTAACGATGGGGAAAGTATGCTTTGCGTGTCGCAAAACATGCAACGGGGATGTACTAAGTCTATTAAGTATTTGTGGGTGTCTTTTGGGTGTAATGTGCAATAAACCAATCAGCTTTTGGTTTGTAAAACAAAACAACTCCAAAGTGAGCACCTTAACATGTCAAAATACAATACAATTGTGCACCAGTAAAGCATTCCTGACTTTATATGACCCTTATGCCTGTTAATCAGCTAATTTCATTTACTTAACAGACTACAGGTGACTCCTGTGCAGACTGATCTTTAAAGTATCACTTTCATGATCTATTACAGTGTGTGCTTTGGTGTGCTTTTGGTTGAAAGCCATTTCACGTACCGTTTTAGACATGATAATATGGTGTAATTAGCCACGTCTTTAATCTATAGCCATTGTCCCCTAACAGAATAATGTAAAATAATAATAATAATAATAATAATAATAATAGTAGTAGTAGTAGTAGTAGTAGTAGAAGTAGTAGTATTGTTATTTTTACTATTATTATTTTATTTATTTATTTTTATTTTACAGATCATTTTTCAGAATTCAAACATGAGTAAGTGACACCAGTGGCAAGATTCTGAACTCCTTGGTTTGAAACTCGCCCTTGTTACCGGTCAGCTGGGTGCCATCTAGCAGGCATAATTGGCCGTTCCTGCATTGTGGCAAGACTGGAATATATGGGTAAGGTCTTAAAATGCTGTATCTGGGTCCTGATAGGCAGACAGAGAGACCTCTGTCCAGAGTGAATGGCTGAAAAAGGTTAAGGGTTTTACAACCTCCTTGATTTCAAATGTTTGTGCTATCTTGGGAGAAAATGGGTGAAAGCACATAAATAAAATAGATTAATAATAACAATAATATAAATACAACTATTTTTCATATATGTGTCTTTCTATTTGATACAGTTTTTTGCTTGGTTCAGATTGCAGAGTGTATTAGATTGACAGACCTCACAAAGAGGTGAGTTATCACTGTGGATGAGTTAATTCTAATTACTTCAGTGGTGAGTATCAACAAAGTGTCAAGTTAATGTGATGCATGCTCTCAGTTCCTTTAAGTTATTATTATTATCATGATCATTATCAATGAGTTAATTAATGATAATAGTACTGAAAATTGTAATAATAATAATAATAATAATAATAATAATAATAATAATAATAATAGGAGGAGGAGGAGTAGTAGTAAGGAATTTCACTTGCCATAATGCACATTTTACAAACCAACTGTAAAAATTGGTTTTCCACACTGCCGACGACCTCAGCTACAACTCCATCGTTATTCTACCAAATATAAATGCCCACAGATCAAAAGTCACTCCTAATGATGCGAAAAACTACTGCAGGTCAAAAATAAATGAAAACGGCTCCCAACAGACTCACTGCTACATTGAAAGGGGCTTCAAATTGCCACTGCGGTGTTCTCAGCGAATTTGGCAAGGGCCCCTGCAGACATCTAATTGATGTCCAATTTCCATATTGGGCACATCTGTGTAGTAAATGCCATCTTTCTGCACATGAGCAGCAGAGAAGAAGAGAAGAGGAAAATAAATGTGAAATAAACTGGACCGAGGTCATTTAACTGCTACATACCTGCAAAGCCATTGTGATTAAACAAATTCAATAAACCCTTTTGGAGACAGTTATCCTTTACCTTATATTATTAATAAAATAAAGACTGTAATCAGTATTCAGTTAAGTGTAATGTACAGATTTAGAAGGGATTTTCTTTAATCCACTGTAACAATCTCCATAGGCCTCTTGCCAAGTTTCATCAATACCTGCTCAGTGTCTGTTTTTGTGCTTCTGTTCATTATATTTGTCTGCCTTGTGTTTGTCTTGACCAGTAAGTGTATTTATACCCCTTGTTTCTCAGCATCTGGTATTGTGGCGACCGGTCAGTTTAAAGTTATAGTAAGGCAGCCGGAATTCCCTGCATGCATCATTACCAGTGCCAGCATGGGATCCCATGATGCTGTAGGTCAATGCATATTGGGTGTCTAATACATGTATTTAAAAACAGTTTGTAAAGTTTTCATCAATGCTATATGTTTCACGCTTACTGACCTTCCTGTCCTGTTAGCTTATTAAAGCATAGTGGTAGTGCCATATTTCACACAAGCTGAACACATTGTTATTGTTCCTTCATTGCCTGCTCAGTTCCAAAGTTTATTATTCTGTGGATCTTTCAGTTGGGCATTTTTTCTAGCTTTGATAAAAGATTTGCTACAAACAAGGATAATGATGATTACTTAATCTGGCACAATATATGAATATTTTTTCTGCCACAGCGGATTGTGAAACACAAAATTAATAGTTATTAGTTAATAATAGTTTTTATGCCGGATACCCTTCATGACACAACCCTTCCTATTTATCCGAGCTCGGGGGTGGCACTATAATGTACTGGTTTATGCATCCTACATATAGGACACCTAGAGTACAATTCAGTGTCCACAATGAACTTGGCTGCCTGTTTCTGGTATGTGGAAGGAATCAGGGAAACATCCATGGATGCCTATATGAAGAACATATGTCGACACCATTATACACTACCAAATACTGAGCTTTACAGATAGTATACATATATTTGGTGCAGGGGTTTGATTCTAAAATGAGTGACTTTGCTTAAACCAGTGAGGTAAGTGTCTTTAGTTCCTCAATCTCATGTTGTGTTGAGTGGCTTGAGGTCAGAGCCAAGCACTTTTGAGTGCATCCAAAATGGCATCCATGCATTTTTAATGGCCCCCAGTGGCTGTTGGAGTGTCCCCCCGGTGCAAACCATGGCGAGATAGAGGAGGCACTCCACATGCCAGGTTACTTCGGTAAATGACATCTGGGCGCTGATATTTACCATTAATTCTGATGTCCCGGTGTGACTCCTCCAATCCTAAAAAAGTCAGTCAGGCAGGCTTAAGGCACTGTAAACATTTAATTATGGAAATTAAGTCAGTGATGGATTCAATAAGGGATCCTTCATGAACTGTGGAGAAGTGGGAAGCCCGAGAGAAGTCAGGATCCAGGAAGCGACAGTGCCGAAGGGTCCGAACCCAGGAGAGCGATGAGGAAACAAATTAATTAGTGAGACTGGTTCTTTATACTGCAGCTGCTCCACTCAAAAAAATCCACTCCAGATTAATTCATGCAGTGCTAATGTTACCAACATGCTGCCCAAGGGCTACTGGACCTCAACACTGCGTCTTATATCTAGTATGAAAGACTGTAATCATACAGTTAGCTTCAAAATAATTAGCAACTTTTATATCCTAGCTTTAAATACAGCATTAAAGTGCCACATGTGTTCATTTCGTCTAGTTACAGTTCAAGCCTGGTCTCTGGTTATTATACAATTGAAGCTTGGTATACATTTGAGTAGAAGATCATTTGATTAGCATGACTGGGTGTTGAGAACATTTCCTTGCCTTGGATCAATATAATGTTTTTTTTTATTCTGTACCATGACTGTGTATCATAAGTAGAGTTAGCAGGATCACATACAACTAGTTCAATAAACAAGCAATGCTCAAGAGCTCTTAACACCTAGATTAAAGCATACACCAGAAAGAGAGGGACTGTATCAGATGACTTGGCCCCATAATCTCCTGACCTAAACCCAAGTGGGATGATTTGGGATGTGTTGGACCGCAAAGTTAAGGTAAATCATTCATCAAGTGCTCAGCACCTCTGGGAACTCCATCAAGATTGTTGGAAAACCATTCCAGGTGGCAGACTCATGAAACTGATTACAAAAATGCCAAAACCAAGTGCAATTAGCAAAATTGTCATCAAAGTAAAAGGTGGCTACTTTGAAAAATGTAAAACAAAATATATAGTATATATTTGTTTAGGTACTACATAGCTACATATATGTTCCAGTTGTAGAAAATGTTGAAAACAAGTCTAGAAAAAAACATTAAATGAGGAATGTCAAAACTTTTGACTAGTATTTTATTAATTATGGCTTTAAATGACATGCCTGACCCTCTAATCATAAATAAAAATTATATAGTGTATTATTTAATACAGGGGCAAATATGTTACCTGTAAAAAAATATCGTCTGAATGAAAGTAGATCCATATAATAAATCCATATTATAAAAGAGTGTATCTGCAAATACTAAATATATTTATATTATTATTTTATATCGTAATGTATAGTGTTTCTATAATATTAATATTGTCAATGCCACAATATGTGATTTTAATATTTTTATGCATTTATAATGATGTTACATATATGTAAAAATACAGTACACATTCATAAACATACATAGTATTTCTATGGGCCACACCTATGTCACACATATATGTGTATTGTTCTAATCCCAATTTATAACAGGTTTTATGGATAATTTGAACAAACAGTGATAAATGGAAAGTTTACATATGTATCATTGGAATTTTTATGTTTTAATATATTACACATGCATTACATTTGACCGGGCAGTGGCTAAGTAGCTAGCACTGTTCCTTCACAACAAGAAGATCCTTCGTTCAATCCCCAGTTTCCTTCAAAATAGCTCTGGTTTCCTCCCAAAGTCCCACTGGACTTGTACTGTTGAGCTTAAACCAGTTAAACGACAATAGCACCAAACAGTCTAAGTTGATACTTGCTGGCCATCAAAAGCAGAAACAAAATTCAACCAGAATTTTAAACACACAAAAAAAGAATAGTCAGAAGATAGCAATAACAACTATTTATCAACAGAGCATTTGTTGTTTTTAGCAATGTATGAGTATTTGGCAGCAGAAAGCAGCTTTAAGGTGGACTTGAAAAAGCTGAGAATATCGGCTTTGGATATATTTTGCTTGTTTTTTTGTTTATTCATTTATAAACCCTTGCTTTTCTTATTGAATTTGTTACAGTCACACTAATGTCAGACGAGTGTGTCTTCAGCTGGCAGATTTATCTGGCGTGACAGACATTTTAAATGTCTTAATACACACATCCAAACAAACAGTGGGGAACTTGGCTAAATCATTGGTGCTGTATTTGACTCAACAGAAAACTGAAAAATTCTAATAGTGATGCAGCTGCTGGCTACTTGTCAGGAGTTTCTTAAGTATGATTTGAGATGCAAATGCGCACTCACACACACACACACACACACACACACACACACACACAGACCCAGACCCAGACCCAGACCCAGACAGACAGACAGACAGACAGACAGACAGACAGACAGATAGATAGATAGATAGATAGATAGATAGATATGACACAGTGGCTAAGTGGGTAGCACTGTCACTTAAAAGCAAGATGACCCTGTGTTCTATCTGTGTGGAGTTAGCTTGTTCTCCCTTGGTCTGTGTGGCTTTACTTCGGGGGCTCTGGTTTCCACACACAGTCCAAAAATATGCAAGTGAGGTGAAATGCAAATACAAAATTGTAAATGACTGATATGATATAACTGTGTGTATTAATGAAACTTGTATGTAATGAATAACTACCATGATAGTAAAATACAAAAAAAAAAAACTTCCCCACCAAATATTATGACAAATATTAAGTATTGCACCTTAAGTATTGCAATCCAAGGGTCATCCTTGACTGAGCTTCAGCATTGCTCAGTGGAGAGACGAGAAAGTTCAAGAATATATAATTATGTTTAGATCTACATACAGGGATGTGTTTGTATTTAAATATATTGTTATTACAAGTAATTGCTTTTTTGAGGCACTGTTTATGTTAATAGTTGTAATAAAAGATTAAAATATTAAGAAAAGTACAGTTTTCTTCTTTATGGATCCCTAGGATAGTAGAGGAACACGCAACAGAATTGCTTGCTTTGTAGTATAAACACAATATTAATCTCCAAGAACAGCACAGATAACCTCAGAGACGTGCCACAATCATATGACAATAAAATGTTTTTCAATTATAATTTTATAGCATAGTTCTGCCCTGTAGGTAATTGTGTTTAAGGGTATCTGCCCTGGGATTGACTGGTGACTGGTGACACAGCGGGTGCAGTTGGACATGGGTTTAATTGCCAGACTGTGCCACTGGGGTCATTTATGTGTGGATTGCATGTTTCCCCAGTGTCCATTGATGTCTTCTGTGTGCTCTGGATTTAACCCACAAATCAAAAAACATCCAGTCAAGCCAATTGAAGCTAACTGAAGTGTGTGTCTGACCTATGATAAATGATCGACCAGTCTCGGGTGTTTCCCAATGAATCAGATCCACCACGACTCCAACAATGATAAAGTGGTGATAAAACAGAGAATGAATAACTGAATGACTGTGATGTGGGTCAGGAGTTTAATTGTTGAGTTCAAAATGTATCATAGTTGTCTATTGGCAATTCATACAAATATTCATAGTTGATTTGTGTTGACTAACAATCTGACATGCACATAAAATATGTACTGGTATTGATTACATCAAAACAAATAACCAGATTTGACCCAATATCTGTTTGCATAGACAAAATATGAGAAACTATTTGTTTGGAACAACAGTAAATGTTATGGCTCACTCATTTAATCTCAGGTTTGCACATGACTCCCAGAGTAGAAGCATATGGATATTCAGTATTCAAATACGCACAATGCATAGAAGAACAAATAATGTGAAGGGTAGGTCTTTTTTTATTCGAAGATTACCTTCGAATTTGCTTCAGACCAGAAGAATTAAACTCTGGTGAGCAGAGTCCAGTGAAATGCCTTTTTTCTTTATTAAACTTGAATTAAATTAGCACCTGAGCTAATTTATATATTTCTTACAGTGCTGCTTGAGGCCAGTTGAAATGTTCAACTATAGCTGTGTCTGCCATGATGACTTTTACTTTACTCTCATTTAGACTTAAGTATACACTGGCTTGGGTAGATTCTGTCATGTTTTACACTTTGGTTACATTTATGACATAAAACAGTGAGTCATTACAGTTTATATACAGTTATGTGGATTTCCCCACTGTGGGACTCATAAAGGATTATCTTCTCTTATCTTATCTTCAATTTACCTCAATGGCATGTGTTTGTAGCACCTGGAGTAAATCCACACAGACACAAAGACAACATCCGAACTCCACACAGAAAGGACCCAGTGCTACCCACTTAGCCACCATGCAAGCACGCTTGGGTGAAAGATCAAGGAATAGTTCATAAGAATAGCCAGTATTCAAATGAGAACAATACATAGAAGGAAAAAGTCCAAATAATGTGAAGGGTCTTCTGTTTAAAGCATTTTGTGCAATACCTAGCACAGATTTCAAGGCTAAAATGTCCAGTCTTTATGCACACAAGAATATTTGGAAATAATGAAAGCCCTGATGATTTGTGTTTTTTTTGGGGGAAAATGATTCAATTGTCTGAATGTCGTATAAAGCTAAAAGAATCACACAAAGCTGAAGCACAGTTTAACCTTGTTGTAAAAAAAACAAATAAAATAAACAGCTTCTAACAGCAATCTTATTAGCTCTCCACATAATTATGCAGAAAAAAATGCCTTTACTTTTTAAACATATTTGCTAGTTAACAAGCATGTCTAAATGTCATGCTGGACAGCCCATACCGACCAACAAACTTTATTCTAATTATGTTCTTTTGTTCATTAATCAACACACCTAATTTAATTTATGAGATAATTTTAGGAGCATTAGGTCTCTCAACTGATTCAGGCGTATAAGATAATTGGCTTCAAACCAGAGGTGTTAAACTCAGATTGGTGAGCAACAGTCCAGCAAAATGCATTTTTTCATTTATAAAACCTCATTTAAATTAGCACTTAGCTAATTTCCAATCTCTTTTTAATGTAGATTACATCTGAATACTTTAGAATAACTTGTGAAGAATAGCCCTGGAACAGAGACTATACGGATAAATGCTTTCTACTCTTTTTCTAAAGATGTAAAAAGCATGATTCTGTCAGACATATGTACAGCATAATTAAAGGTTATTCTCGCATATAATAAGAGGTTGGGGTAAGAGTGCAGGGTCAGTCACTGCATGGTGCCCCTGGACCAAACAGGGTTAAAAGCTTTGCTCAATTGTCAAACTGTAGCTGCACAGCAGAACCTGAATTTAAACTCGCAATCTATCTAACAGCCAAAAATCTCTACCCACTGTCCATCCTGCCAATTAAGCAAGCCATTGACAGCCTTGATGCCAAACTGAAGAGTCAAAATCTTAGCCCTTTCTTCACAATATGCTCTGAAAAAAATTCTGGTCCCATTCATTAAACGTCTAGTTGTAATACCTGCAGGTCAGCAGGGGATAGGAATTATGTTTTTTATGCCCACTTGTCCGGCCATTATGGCTTTTATCTTTATTTTCTATTCAACATGTGTGTTTACAGGTCTACATTCTAGGATGGCTGCGATGGACTACGCCCGTTGAAAAGCTTGGATAGGCTCCAGCACCCCTCCCCGACCCCAATTAGGATAAAGGATCAAAGAAAATGAAGTGAACTGAACATTCTAGGATTGGTCAAGAACCTGCCTACCCTCCATTTGTTTGGGTAGAGCAGAGGCAACACCAATCTGCATTTCGATTGCTCTGTGTTTCCTGGGTTCTTGATGACCCCAAAATAAAATATTCATAATATTTGGTCCTAAATAACATATTAGCAGAAAACTGTTTTTTTTGTGTGTGTACAGTAATCTTCAATAATGATACTGTAACTTTAAATTTGGAAATGTTGTCCCATGTCGGAAGTTTTCTTAATTTTTATGAGTACTTCAGAATGTTCATGCTTGTTTTTTAATTATATATATTAATAATTAAAACAAATGACATTGACTTTCCTTTGCAAAGCATTTGTCTAAGCATTTTAATGTCATCAATAAAAAATGGTTTAAGGTTAATCGTGTAGCCACTGATGCACTGCTGCTTTCACATCCCTACCACACGCAAATCTTCTATACTATAAGCTCTCTTGAACCAATTACTACTCCTCCTACCCTCAACATTTACACCAAAATATATAAGTGCAGAAACTTTGGGAAAATACCTTTTCATTGCTAGTCCCACATCTACTTTGTTTTTATTTACAATGTGGTAGAGCATTACAAATACAAATCTAGACTACAGTGGCATTGTTTTTGACAACACTCATGTCACTCATGTTTTTTCCAGCATGAGCTCTTGGTCACAAATCATGGTCCATTAAGTCATAGTTTAACCCATCCAGTGTTAAGGAATTTAGTGGCCTGCGCAGGTGTTTAGGAACCCGATAGGCTGCCCACAGTCCTGACAACCCCCTAAATTTTGACCTGGCCAGGTGTCCAGCAGGTACAATTAGATGTCCCCAAGGGAGGTTTGAAGCATTTCATTGGTGCTGTACAATAGTTGCCTCTGCTGTCTGGTCGAGGCAGATGTGCTAGTGATGGATGATTTGTAGAGTGCTTAATGTGGCTCTCTGTGTGCAGTATAGCTCGCTATGGGACTCTGAAACTGGAAGATATAAAGATGCATCCAGGGAATGTGTCATATGGGGCTTGTAAAAGTTTCAGCTCTACTCTAACAATGTGGGAAAATGAGCTAATGGTGCAAGTTGCAAGAATTTGCAATTAATATGCGTATAGGCTACGGTCAAACTGTTGCATTACAGAGTATGA
This sequence comes from Microcambeva bendego, assembly GCA_034509265.1. NCBI lineage: Eukaryota > Metazoa > Chordata > Actinopteri > Siluriformes > Trichomycteridae > Microcambeva > Microcambeva bendego. The sequence goes on from JAYDZG010000039.1 coordinate 9,073,307, forward strand.
ATGCCTGTTGCAGTAAAAAAAAAATGCTATTTGAGAAAGAGCTGTAGTTGAACATTGCCATTGGCTTCAAAGCGGCAGTGTAAGATATAGCGCTTGTCTTGTTTGTACGTTCAATAAACCAATAAACCATCAACAAATATGTTCACACCTGAGGTCAGCTGATGCATTTGATGTATATGTGTCTGGTGTTGTCTTTCACTCCTATAAGATGATGAAAAATCTACACTGAACAACCACACCAGGTCGATTCACATCTTTTCTCAAGGGTCTAATTACTTGATCTTGGACACTGTCAGCATACCCAAGCCGAGCCCTACTGAATGTAGGTGAGCTGTTGTCGAGGGTGCTTAAGGAACCATGTGACAAAAGCTGCAGAACCCTGATTGTGCAGCATCAGCTTGTTTGTTCTCATATAAAATCCAAATGAAAACAGAATAAAACATCACTGATCATTTTGGTCAAATCTATACCCATAAAATGTAAAACTAGTAATTATTTTAAGTGTTAATAAACTTTAATAAACCAAATCTAACCTACAGCTATTGTGTTGTTATTGTGCTATTGTGTCCTCTGGTCAAAACGACCCTTTTCTGTCCCAGCATTATTGAGCCCATGGTGAAATTATGGTCCATTAAGTCACAGTTTAAGTGTGGTGTTTAGAAACTCAAACACCTGTGCCAGCATCTAAAATCCCAATGGCCAGCTCACAGTGACAAAACTCACTTTGACCTGGCCAGGCATCCAGGAGGTACAATTCAATGTGAGGTTTAAAGGGTTTTATTGTCGCTGTACAGTCGTTCCCTCTGCTATTACTATGACTCTGACCATAATTTGTGACCAATGGATAAATATTTAATACCACGCTTAATTAAGTTGTTATTTGGGACCAACATTAGCAAGATGTCCATCCTATAACCAAGGCTAGCATCACCAGTGACCAGCCAGCATCAAGTAGCTAGTAGTGGTGCTTTCTTGTTTGTTATTTTTATTTTGATTGTTATTATCATTACTAGTATGATTATTACTTTGATGCCAAATATGTAATTATAATGACTAAAAGGCTGAACATGTATAAACACAAATAATATGGACACACATACACACACCCCTTCACCTTTAGGGCAATTCAGTGTCTCCAATTAACTTGACTGGATGTTTTTGGAAAAAAGAGGAAAGAGGATTTTGTAGTTATGGTATTGTTCTATTGGGGCGGCACGGGGGCTTAGTGGGTAGCACTGTCGTCTCACAGAAAGAAGGTCCTGGGTTCGATCCCCGGGTGGGGCGATCTCGGCCCTTTCTGTGCAGAGTTTGCATGTTCTCCCCGTGTCCGTGTGGGTTTCCCCCAGGTACTCCGGTTTCCTCCCACAGTCCAAAGACACGCTACCAGGTTAATATGAGACACTTGCAAATGGAGTTCTATTTTGAATATGTGAGGTCTGTTGGGTTGAGTCTCATGATCACAGAGAAATCTGTGTTCACTCAAAATCCTGTTGTGGTTTTTTAAAAGTATTTGAATTATTTAGAAAAAATTAAAAATGTTCCTAAATGAGTGCTGCACTATGATGAGAAATATTGTTGCCACCTTAAAACAAACTTTTCACAATCGATGCATTTGTAGGAACCTTACACCAGGTTGAACCAAACTCTGTGAAAAGGGGCCTAAACGAAAGCCCTACTGCAAAGAATGTACACCCAGATCTGAAATAGGAATGGTAATGATGGATCAGCTAGGATCAAATGTCAGAACTCTGTTCCTTTCTTCTAAAGATCCAAGTTCCCACAATTACGCGTGTAGCTGGTAAAAGTCTGAAAATCCCAGTGTGAGAAGAAACAGGCAGATAGAAAAGCTAGCTGTGCCAGATGGATGATTGGAAAGCAAGCATGAGGGCAGATAATTACAGTCAGAAATACACAGGCCAGCCTGAAAAGTGTGTGTGTATGCACTAACAAGCAAGGGTAATGAGATGCATGTTAAAACTCTATACATTCACAAATGACCCAACTGCATTTGTTTCGAGGTTCAACAATTTAAAGGACTAATGTAAAATATGGTGGCGGTGGTGGTGGTGGTAGAATGAAACTATGGGAAATCTTACATTATCGGCCTTTAGCAGATGCCTTTACCCAATGCGATTTACAGTGCAGTAACAGTCTAAGCAATTAAAGGTCTTGATCAGGGGCCCAACATCAGTAACCTTGGCAGACGTAGGGGCTCAAACCAGTGACCCAGTGAACTACTAGTCCAGCACCTCAACCAGTATACTCCAGCTGAAACCTTTCATGTTGTCAGAAAGCTTAGACTGGGAAAGAAGTTCACCTTCCAGAAAGACAATGGGTCATGGGGTGGGGGAGAGGGTTGTGCTGGAGCTTTCCAGATTTAAAAAAGGTGCCAGGCAGACAGAAAAGCCTGAACCTTGCACCAGTCCATTACAGGGTACACACACACACACACACACACACACACACACACACACACAAGGCAATTCAGTGCAAGTCCCTGGTTCTAATATTAAGGTGCCTGTATAGAAAGAATGAGCCTCATATGTAAAATTGAAGAGGTCCATGTACAGCTTTTTATGCTTGATGGGTGGAATAAAGCTGACAAGTGGCAATGCATTTTTATATTTAATATATGTGTACTATAAATAATAAGTACATAAATAATAGCCCCGTCAAAATCTTACTCTTGAACCTTATTGTACCAGAGTCAAAACAATGCTTCACAAAACTGTTCCTAGCACTGAGAAGCAGGCCAATTTTATTTCATCATGTTATGAAACACATCCGGAACAAATGCTGCCTTTTTTAATGAGAGAGTATAATACAAAAGGTAAAAACTATACACATACAGGGTTTCAGATGAAGTACTTCTTGGTGTAGTACAGACATTCTCCTTGACTATGGCCCCCCATGTACCTCACTTTCTCTTTCCACCTTTCTTCCTTGTTGAAGCATGTTATTTTGGGAGGTGCACAGAGATGGTTGAGGGATTATTGCAGAGCCGGGATGTGCAGGCAGATGGAAGAAGTGAGGAGGAGGAGGGGCACATCTAGTTCTAGGTGTGAAACAAGGGATTGCTCAGTCATTCGTCATCGATGTAGAGCACAAGCAGAACCAGCTAAGGAGGAAGATCGAGGTGCATTGCAGCATGGCATCAATGACGCACCCACACATCCAACCCCTCCACAACCACACACCCACTCACAAACATATACAAACTCTGGTGACAAATCATGTTGGCACCCATGTGCTGACATAGTGTTACATGCTAATATGAAGTGCTTTACTCATAATTTCCACATTTCTTAATTAAATTCATCTGACCTAACTTAAATTGTGCATGACTTAATAATAAATCATTCATACATTCACCAATAAACACACAAATCAGGACCATAGCCGGTCTGAAGATTAAATGAAACATGATCATTTACATATGTGAGTCCCAAACCCTTGAACTGAGAACCCATACAACACCAAAACTGAGACACCAAACTGCTTAAGTACTAAAAGGATCAAATGGCTGACTGTAGCAAATCTGTACACTTTTTTGAACACTGCATCCTATTTCTCAATCAAAGGACCCTTAATTTTGAATGTTAGAGCATTTAGAACAATTCAATAACATAGTAATGTGTGTTTTGGCATGAGCAGCAGGTGCAGTAGTGCTGTTAAACACTGTTTAAATGTTCTGTCTGAATATTATGAACACTATGTTAATCTTTCATTGTAGAACAGTAAAGATTGTTTACTTAAGAACGTTGTGCTTGAAATAAAGCAAAAAGCTATATGTCTATCACTGTCCACCTAATCAATCTGTGTGATTTCTAATATAACTAATTAATTATTTTGGCATTGAAACACATTTGAAGAACAGTAATAACGTTATAATAACATAAATAATAACACACAAGTGTATTCTGTATGCGCGTAGCATGTGGAGCAGTGTTAGGATTTATTAGGAACACATAATCTGTTTGTACTCATTGTAACACAGTTAGAAATTAAAGCTCTTTTCTACATTTCATTAACACCATAGAAGAACATTTCTCTTGGAAACTTTCTCATGCCAGGATGCTGTTGGCTTTATATTATGGGTCGGTGCACTGTTATCATCTCTGCACTATTTCTGTCAACACTACTGCACATACTAACACATTATTACCATGTATATGTCATGCTATTATCTAGCAGCTTGTGTCCTATTGTTGTGCGGGCTTAGCATAGTTGCAGAGCTAATGTACAATCTACATTAAAAAAATTAAATATATATTTCTCCCCAATGTGGGATGATCAAAGGATTCTTTATACACTTCTCAGAAATAGTTAGGGATATATGCCTTAAATGGAAATTTTAAGATTGACCTAAAATGCACTCAACAGGTGAACTTAATGTGAACTTTTTTCATTTCTTCCTATAGACTCTGAACGCAGATGTACCTGCAGTGGACAAGTGGGTGAACAGGAGCCAGCAAACATGGGAGGAGGCTCATGTTCCACTTCAAAGGGCTGTTCGCCGAATGAAATTACAGGCTGATCGGAGAAGAAGCACGGCTACCCTATTCCACATCGGGCAGAAGGTTAGGCTTTCCTAAAATACCCCCCAAATGTTAAGTCCTCGTTTTATAGGCCCCTTTAAAATCCTTCAACAGGTCACACGTGTCCTACCATTTAGAACTAACTGCTCAGTATCGCATAGCCCCCACCTTCCATGTGTCACTAGTCTCTTCTTCTTGGATCCCTCGTTGATTGAAAAGTTTCATCGCGTGCACCCTGACCGTCCGGCTCCTCGTACCAGAGGTCACCCTCGGCACAGGGCCAGGTGGGTCAGGAAGGGGGTGATGTCACCAATGGCCCTGGTGTTACACCTCCTGGTGTTGGACGTTCCTACATTTAAAAGCGTTCTGTTTGTGTCATTATTAAGTTTGACCTTGTCTCGGTTTTTTTATTTTTGGATTTCCCTAGTCTGCTTTGTTTGCTCTGTATTTTCTCAATAAACCTGCATTTGGATCCAACCACTGGTCTTGCATGACAGCAGCATTTCTCTGAGCTAGGGACCTGTAGGATGAAAGTTGATTCACGCTGAGCAGAAATGATGACCACCAATGATGTTGGAGTTGTCAAGGACAGCGCTATGCATCAACCACTGTTGGACTTTGGTGGTGGTGGTGGTGTTTCAGTGTAGGCAGGTGTGTAGAGTCAAAACAGAATTGTATATACTTTCAATAAATTTACTTTTTGTTAGTAGTATGTCTGTACAGTAGAGGTAGCATTTAAAGGAATATACTTCACAAAACAGACAAGTTCTAGGTGGTAGTATGGGAATTTAGAACTGTGTGAGAGGTGCAATCATGAAGATCCATTACTCTGCCCTTGAACTGTCCTGGCAACTTTCAGAATGAATGACAAGGTGCATTAAAGCAGTTTATGGTGTTCCAACACCTCACTAAATACATTTATATTGTTTCTTTGCCTTTAATTTATCTTTACTATGACCCCCCTCCACTTTATCCTACATTTATTTAGATAAATTATAATGTCTAATTGGTTCATTGAAAGATTGCCAAGACTGCTCAAATTTTACTCCAATCCCCATCCAAAAGGCTTTATAACAGTAATTCCCTTCATGTCTCTTTTATCAGACAGAGAGGCTCTTAAAAGCATTGGCACTGCCATAATCCGTGCCTCGCATGTCTAATTTGTACAAAGTGCGGCTCTGCTTCCGTCCGGCCTGATCACAATCACTAATCGTCTTTTTTACTTCACATGTGAAGCTTGAGCGCACAAATTGGGAGGAAAAGATTAAATTATGAGGCCTCACGTAAAAAAAGACACTTTCTGAGGTGCACGTATTTCAAAATGGCTTGTGAAGTGTCAGAGTGGAACAGTAATCAAAGAAATTGCACAAAGCCTCTTTAATCTAACTTCAATATTCCTTCTATAGAGCTTGGCATCCACGGTTCTTGTGGTGATCTTCCCATCAACAATCCTCCTCACCTCTGAGAACTTGATCTCAGCATTTTATCGAGTGCCGGTCTCAAAGCGCCACATCCATGCAATTTTCAGTCAATGACATGAGATTAAATTTGCAGTCAGAGGTACATTTGAAATGTTGTTTACATACTTGGAGTGTAATTGTGTGAAACTATGACAATGTGGAGTGAAGTGGGAATAAAAAATCAGTACAATTAAAATTCACATAAAAATATGACAGATGATTGTTTCTTGACAAAGCTTTGTCCGATTGACTCTGAGGACATATATTTTGTTATTTTGCAATGTGTCAGTTTATTATGTTTTTTAAATAGTTTTCATTTACTTCTCAGCCTTACTTTACCTTTGCCTTCTATTTGATGCCAGATATTTTATGTTGTATCTGCGCAATTTCATTTAATCCAGGGCAGGTATAGTCTTCGATGAGTAAACATGTGCAAAAATTATTGAAATGGTTTAGAAAAATGTACCTCAAAGAAAGATTAGGAGAGATTTGCAGAATTCTCCCTCTATAAGTGACAAACAGTCAAAAGGAATACCAGTGCATAAAGACCATGGGTGCGAATTATGTACGTGCAGGATCTATCCTTCAGATGACACTGGATCAAGAACTGACACTCGACAATAGCTGATATAACCCCATATGAAATAAATTACTTCATCAAACCCTTATTAAGCACTTCAATATAAGAGTTAGATGTGCAGATACTTCTTAAAACTTGACTGTGCAAAAAAAGCCTCATATTAACCATATCCAGAAGCTGTATCGACTTCACTGGGCTCTGAGGCATCCATAATTGACCATTACACAAAAAAATGTGTGGTGACATCAGATTATTCAGGATTCCAGGCCACCAAAAACAAAACAAACCATCCATGTTATCAGCAACAGTCTGTGATGCTTTGGGCACACTATGCTGCGGTGTCAGTGCACTTGGCAAGAGTCATTTACACTAATGTGATGGTAGCATTAATGCAAAAAAATGGCATTGAGATCTTAAATGACTTATGCTGCTCTCAAGACTTTGGAATGTGTTGTTGGTCTGAAATGCAGAGATGGATGTATATCAATAAATACAATCAAGCAGACCAGACCAAACATGAAATATCTCAGGTTTATACCTTCAGAAATCAAATAAAATTCAAAGTAAATGTACGAAACTGTGAAAACTGGAGCACCCGGGAATCAAACCCAGAACCTTTTAGTTGTGAGGCAATAGTGATTTGTTTTTTTTTTGTCATGCTTATTCCCTTGGGGAAATGTCTTCAGTCGGATACATATCTACTATGTGTTATATCTGCCCTATGCTTTTTTGTCCTGACTTCTTAGTATGAACTAAGACAGATATAGTGTAGGTCATTAACATTGTCTTCTAAGATTCCAGCACTTACATTAATAAATAAAATTTCTTTACAATTCTTCCAATGAGCTCCTTTCGCCGTAGGCTGCATCTCTGCATGGTAGTTTTTTAGTTTTTTCATGGACATCAAATGATGTGCCAGTCAGACGAACATTAGGATGAGGAGTAGACTCCCCGCAGGCAGAAAGGTAGGAGGCAGATGAAGTAAAACCTGTTCTGCAGGGGGTCACGTTTAAAAGCATAAGCTTACTGACACATAACAAGAAGTAAATGTAAAAGTCGGTTTAATAAGCAATATTGTCAAAAAAGTCTACTGCAATTTATTTCATCCAAGTTCTTGTTTGAACTTTTATTGTATTTGTGTGGAGAATATAAGATAAGGTTTTATCTGTTGGTAGCTTTTTCATGTTGCTATTGTTTCTCAAAAATCAAGCATTAGCCTTTCACTGTCTTGCATCAGACCAGAATGGTAACCATGTATCATGGTATTCTTGCCTTGTGCACTGTGATGCCAGGTTGAACCGGGGCCACTGCAGCCCCTACTAAGATAAAGCAATTGATGTTAATGAAAGTGCAAGTAATATTCATTCCATTTTTCAATGGAGCAGATGTCTTTGTAATATTCTGTACTTTAGAATTCTGCTGCAGAAGATGCTCGTGAATGGATGGGGAAGGAGTCCAGGAGCCACTTGAAGACACTGGGGGATCATTGAGGGTCTTATATATGTACTTAACCTAGCTCATTCCCCTTTGAAGTGCTCTGGAAAATCATCATGCAGCTTGAGCATCACAAGATGTCCCCAAAAGGTTTGCCAAAATTCATACCTTGCAGTAACATCACACTGATGTATTTGTCTTTTGATTAAAATAGATGGATTAATGTTGTGCAATAAAATAATGTCATGTTTTACAGTTTAGTCATTAAATTCATAACAAAAACAGTAGTTACTCATCACTCAAGATTCATTAGTAATAAGTTTATATCAAACAGCATATCGTGAACAAATTTTTGGCTCTAATTCACCTCACTTGCATGTCTTTAAACTGTCTGAGGAAACCCACACAGACACAGGGAGAAAAAGCAAACTCCACACTGAATGGACCTGGACCACGCCACCTGGGGATAGATCCTTGCTGTGAGTCAACAGTACTACCCATTGTGCCCCCCAAAAAATAAATAAATAAATAAAATCACTGTGTAGTTAATATGCTGGATTTATTCTCTCTGGAGTAGCATACATGAGCTAAGACTAGCTGCTTTTTTGAAAAAAGAAAATGGTATTAAGGGCAGCCCTACAATTCAACGTATTCATTTAAACTTAATTCATTTATGTGTTACAAAATTATGTAATTTCAATTAGTCCTTTTTTTAGTGTATAATCTGAGCAATTGAGAGGTAAGGGCCTTGCTCAAGGGCCCAGCGGTGGTGGGGTTTGAACCAGCAGCCTTATAATTACCAGTTCAGTACAGTAGCCTCTAGGCCACTAACTGCCCTTAACAATTAATCTTTTTATTAGTGTGGATTATGAAACTTTTCAAAACGGTATGACAAATATTCCCATATTTTCAATTATTAATTACAAAAAGTAATTTCTGTCAGCTAAATAAACATGCTGCATTTCGTTACCCAGTACCTGTACTAAGCATTGACAAAAACGTTGAATCCATCTATTCAATTAAAATAAATAAAGTTCTTTAAAATGTCACTTTTTTTTTAAAAAAAACCTCTGTAATGCATTTTTACTGTCATTGTACAATTGTAATGGCATCAATTACTTCAAAATACCATTTAAAACTAAAAAGGTAGTGCAGGTGTGTATATATTTATATAAATAACTGTGGCCTATCTAGTAAGTTTATGTTAGCATAGCTTAGGTTTTGTTTAATATCATTTTGTGTTCAGATTAGCATTCAGCATAGGTTTTGTTTGTTTCTGTTTGCCTATTTCTCTGCCTTGCCTCGAGTTATTAATAAATCTGTAGTTCTTTGCATCTTAGCGAGTGTGTTCGCCCCATCTGTCTGTCATAGCCCTCATAAAATGTTACAGCCGCACTTATCAACCAGTCAACAGTCAGTATCAACAACACATCGATATGTCTAATGTGGGGTGAGGTCAGAGTTCAACAAGCTTTAGTCAAAGCCATGAAGACAGCAAATCAATAGTGAGAACCTTTCCTTAGCAAGACTGAAATGACCAGTGTGTAATGACTTCCACAGCAAGTGTTAATTCAGTGTTTTTTACTTACAACAATGGCATGGTTTGTTTCATTAAGATTTGAACATCAGTTCTTACACTCATTCATTACACAAGATTAATCAGCACACATGAGCAGCAAGTTTATATCAAATTTAACCTCATTTGCAAGTTTTTTAACTGTGGGAGGAAATTGGAGCACCCAGAGTAAAGCCACTCAGACATGGGTGAACATACAAACTCCACACAAAAAGGACCTGTACTACCCCATCTGGGGATCTAATAAACACTACTGTGGGGCTAAAACGGCTAGCCACTTAGCCACTGCACTGCCCCTAGTAAGGAAATTGATTATATTAATACTCTGTGATGACAAATATGGAAAAGAGAATTTGCAACAAATCACCTTTCATTTTCCATATTTACAAAGAATCGCCTAATGGACGTGGATAAAATATGAAAAATGACAGAATCTTATCTTGACAACTGTTTGGCTGGAAAGTTATTTTAAGAAGTCATACACCTGTGTTTATATTCCGAAAAAAATCCTACTAATTTATGGCTTGTTCATTTATAACCATCTGGTCATTACATGTACACTGCACCCCACCAAGTCTGGATCTGTCCCTCCCTACATTCAGAATATAAATAATCCTAACTGCTAATCATCTGCGCCTTTATAGCAGGTTTATACAGAGACCGCCACCTGTCTCTCTGTGGGAGTTCACATCATAACACTTCTAGCCTTGTTGACATTGTCAAGGACACTTAATGAGCAGAATATTTGCAGGTTAGCGTCATTAATATTCAGTATGTGTTTTCTCCTCTTTCTTTTATACCTGTACAGGGTTCCACCATGAGATCTCACAAGATTAAAATGTGACAATTTCTCGTAAGCTTGAACCTGTCTCATGAGAAACATTTTATTTATTTTTTATTTTACATTTGTGCATTAAAATATGACTTTTGGTGTTTAAATTAAAGCAACTGACAAAATATAATACAGAATATAATAGTTGAATAATGTAATGTATTATTTATATTATTAATAATAATGTGTGTGCTACTAAAACATGTTTATTAATGGTATGATCCTAAGAAACTACTCCTGGTAAGGCTAAAACATTAATGAATTAGTCATTCATAGACGAGATTTTATTGCCATTGTGATATTAATAATTTGGGATTCAGTCCTCTATTCAGGGTCGAGTCCATCTTCTGAAGTGATGCCTTGTTCTCATGAGCCACTAAGAGCTGACATAATGTGACAATCAGGATTTGTGCTTTTGAATCGAGACACTTTTTTCCAAATGTGTCTCGTCTTGTGATATGAGCGTCTTGTCACTTATCTCATTGGAACTAAAACCCAGAGCAACAGAAAGCTCAACTGCCAAATCACCAGCCGAATACCAGAAAATATCTCCACTCCATAAAGCCATTGCCTGTTCTCATGGCCGCCGAGTGGTGAGAGGTACAAAAGCATTATGTCAAGAACCAGCTGGTTTTGGGAGAAAAATCTTCCCTCAGGTCATCAGAACCTCTACTTACTTTACTTGTACTAAACCAGCCTGCATTTGTATCTGAACATAAATATTTGATATTTAACCCTATAAAATGGGTTGTGGGTTTGACTGCATGAATTGCTGGAAATATGTCATGATCACTGAGGTATTAGACTTCAACCTTGACCTCTTATTCATGGCTCATCTTTGTTTTGGAGACACTCAATCACTTGATCTAGCTGCCTCATTGACCAAACATCTCCAGTGCCACAAACTGCGGCTCCATGCTTTATTTGAGAATGACCCCCAGCAGCCCCCGTAATTTCACAAGCGGTTAAAATCTTATTTTAATGTATTCACTTAAGCCTGCAAGCTTTGAAATGGCTGAGCCAGCCATGTGATTTCAGATGTAAGAGTATATGATTGTATATATGAACAGACAGATTGATGCTTCATTTCTTTTACATGCTTTACTATTGATGTTTTCACTATGCAGTTAATTAGTATTTTGGACAGAAGTCTTTTTTGACCAACCTTCTCTCCTTAAAGACTGAATCAATGTGCTACTGTGGTCTGAAAAAAAGTTCTAAAGGAAAATTAAAGTAAAATAAACACTGGACAGTTCCATACACGCCATCATCTGTAACAGACTCAGCGATCACTATTAAAGTTTTGACGCAGAAGTGGTAAACAACATTTTTCTTCTTTCATATCTCATATAAAAATGGAAAGTTCTTTTTCTGAGATTCCAGTATTAAATCAGGCAATTAATATACAACAAACCCCATTCAAACAGCAAAATATCAAAACCAAACAATGTCCAATAAGCACAAAACTCAAAAACGGGCCCAGCAAAACCAAATGAAGTGAGCTTACCCTGAAGTGTATCCACCTGTTTAAAAGCAATCCAACATCAAGGACAACAACTAAAGCGTAGAGCAGCTTATAGAACTGTTTAGTCCTTGGATAGCAATGAAACTCTTTGCAAATGCTCCCTAGCTTGGTTTTCTGCCAAAATGGCTGCCACTTTACTCTTCCTGTTTGGAAAGGAAGTAAGATTAGTAGTATTTTACATAAATTAAAATGATAAAAATAGAAAAATAAGTTATAGAAAATCCACTTATGTTCTCAGTGCAATATGAAATATAGAGAGAAATAACCAAAAGGTACATAATTTAAAACATAGGTACTTAACAAGTACTCTACAATGTTAAAACTGAACAGTAAGTATTTGGTACTTTTGTTTAACTTCAATGCTAAAACTAAAGCCAAGCATTTTTACGTACACTTATAAATGATTACAATAACCTTTGACTGGTATTTGGACTGGAATCCATATTACTAAAATGGCTGCTTGGTTTGTATTAAGTGGTTGGAATGGTGGTTGGTATTAAGAGCACATTTGAAATCTCCTTGCATCAAACATTTTGGTACTGGAGTTGGAACAGGAGCATTTGAAACTGAAACAGACATTTTCACTACTGGAACTAAAACCAACCTAGATGGAATTTGGAATCACTGTGCGGTAAAATTGTCCTCTGCATTTTAACCCAATCCATGCAGTGAAACACATTTACACATTAGTTAACACTCAGGGACAGTAGTTCACGGTGGACGTCCCTAGCCACGGCGCCCGGGTAGCAGTTAGAGGTTAGGTGCCTTGCTCTAGGGCACTTCGGTCTCTGGGAATCGAACCGGCAACATTCTGCTCACAAGCCTAGTTCTCCAACCACCAGGCCACGGCTGCCTCAATTCTTATTGACTACCAGATCTAAAGCTAGCGGGTTTAGTTTAGCCAAACTCAGTGCTAAAAGATACATAAAGCATGACTGTATCCATTCTTCCTTTTACATTTATTATAATTAAACTATGATTATACATTTTTGTATTTAGGAGACTAGTAAAGAGAGTTATACTGCTGAACTTTGCTAGAACATAAAAACAAGAGCAAAATGCCTGTGGGAAATGAAACAGTCTTTATTAACTATAGACAGTGGTGTATGGTATGGTAGATGAGCTGTGCTCATAGAGAGAAATACAAAATGTCTGGGCATGCGAGACTGGCAAAGGGTGTGACATGAAGAAACAGTAACAGTAAAAAAAAGGCAAAATAACATGACTGTGCTGATGCTCATGGCTGCCCTTCAAGTCGATCTAGAAAAACCATCCATCCTGACACGAAGATGAATCTGTGCTCAGGAGATAAACTAATAAACAGCTTCCACCTTGTACCCACAGAATACTGACTCCTTATTATAGTCGATAATTAATGATCTATTGAAAGGTCAATGATTACTCATAAAAACAAGAATTCCTCACAAGCTGAAAGGGGTCCAGCTCTATGACTTACAACCACCTCTGAGCATTCCGTCAGGCCTCACAATAAACTGAAAAATATGTTGTTCCTTCAGAGCCTCCTTACCTTCTCACTTTGACCTTCTAGAATTCACTATAAGTTTTAGTCTTAGTCATGAAATTAATAGACAAGAGGGCTAAAGCCAAATTATTTGGCACTGTAACAGAAATGTATCCTTGATGTGAAACATCAACAGTTTGTACTTGATCTTGTTGTTTGATACTTAAATCGGAACATTTGGTACTGCTACTAGAAATGCTAGGAAAGGGAGCTTTTTGCCCTGAGCTGGAACCTATGATAGGAGGTCATGTCCACTATCTATTTATTTATTCTTGATATGTGCTGGCTCTTATCTTACTGCTCATTTTTTAGCAATGTGATTGAATTCAAAACTTGTTCATTGAAACATGTACTTGTTATTAATACTAATATTCACTTACTTTCTTTCCTAAGTGCTTATCTAATCAACATAATTGGGAGAGGGGGTGCTGGAGCTTTTCTCAACATTGCAATAGATAAAGGCAAACAGGAACACAGGAACATACAAACTCGGCATGGAAAGGACCCAAACCACCCGGTCTGGGGATCCAACCCAGGACCTTCTTGGTGTGACATGATACTGCTCCTCTCTGCTCCAGGGACACCATACTATGGCTGACCCTGCACTATGATCCCAGCTTCCAATCAGGATGAGATCCCCCCCCCAAAAAAAAAGATTGTACTGTACATCTGTTTATGTATACATGTTTACCAAAGGCATATTTATTAACATAATATTTGACATATAGTGTCTATAAGCTGTAATTGTTAAAACAAGCCTATTGATGTACAAAGGCTAGTAACACATAGTAAATCATGAATATATATTTAATACCAATGAGTCAATCACATTAATGTTAAACCACTAGGCAAGTTTTGTACAGACATGTTTTGCATACAGATTTAACATTTTAGAAGAACTTCCCCAAAGTAAACTTGCCCTCCAGCAAGCTGATTGTGCTTTTGTGAATAAAACAATAAATGCTTTTGTAATAATTAATAGCGATTCGAAAACTCGATTTTGCCTGTTCAGTAAAACATTATTTTAAGTCTGATACAGTAGCAGTTGTGCCACCCACAGCTGTGCCATTTAGTTAGCATAAAAAGGCTATGCTAATATGTCCATGTGGTATTTTTGTATGCCTTTTAGAAGAACCAGCTCCTTGATAAAGCTTTTCAGTGGTTAATGGAAAATGCAGATGATATAAATGTTTAAGGAGACTTTTTCTACAAATGGATGCAATTCACAGGTACAATGAAGGAAATGGGAACAAAGCAGAGCGTTTCTTGCTCTATATTAAATATAAGCAGGACACACTGTGTCTGTATGAATGCATTCATTGCTCAGGTTACAGGTCAATTTATTTATTTTTAGTTGTTAATTACTCTTTTTTTAGCGGGTTATGTCTTCTGTTGGGAATCTGTGGTTTCCCATCATGTATTTTGATTGACGACTAAAGTTAAAGCTGGAGGGAGCCAAACTTGATAGACATTATGGAACCTTGTCAACTGTGCCACAGTGGAACTTGATGCACAGTGTATTCTTACACCTTTCTATCAGAACCAGCAAGAACGTCTTCAGTAATTTTAGCTACAATAGCTCGTCCGTTGGACTGGACCACACTGGTCAGTCTTCGCTCCTTATATGCATCAATGGCCAGCAAGACCCTGTTTACCACTGTTCCTTCCTTGGACCACTGCAGTTATAAAGATGCTCTGACACAGTCTTCTATACATCATAATGTTGCCCTTGTTAAACTTGCTCACCCATTTTTTCAAATTTGAGGATAAAATGTTCACTTGCTTCCAATGCATCCCACCCACTAACATCCCGTGATGAAGAGCTGATCAGTGTTATTCACTGTACTTGTCAGCTGTCATAATGTTTTCCTGGTAGGAATTCCAAATGGCCTGTGCAATCAGTAATAGAATAAAAGTTTCCACACTTGAGCAGCTTTGCACAAGCATAAGACCAGCATAAGGGTCAAGGGTGGAGACAATCAGTAACAGATATTTTTTTTTTCCTTTTCTTTCAGCTGCTTCCATTAGGGGTCGCCAAAGCAGATCGATGCCGTTCATGACACAACCTTCCTTATTTATCCTGGTTTATTCATGCTGTGGCTAGGTACCTTAAGAACAGTTCAGCATCTCTAATGAACCTGAACTGTGGTATGAAACCAGACACTGAGAGAATATGCAAAATCCACACAGCAAGGACCTAAGCAGTGCCGCCTGAAGATAGAATCTCAAACCTTCTTGCTGTGACGTGACAGTGGGGCAGCCAAGATGATGAAATAAAAAAATAATTAAATAAATGTGTGTGAGCACCCCGTTGTGGAAGCTTTATGTTACATCTTGTACATCACAGTGGGACCAGATTGTACAGAGAGAGCAATATGCATTTCTTGCCTGGGTCAGACATAAACCCTGGACAAAATGTGATTAGAATCATGGGTGAAAAACAGTATATGGAGTAATCGTACTTCATCAGCATCATCGTGCATGTACTTGTCAGTTCAGGCTGAATGGAACTGAACAGAAAGAAAAAGAAATCGACAAGCAGGTGGAGAATCTCGTAAGCAGTTAATCATGATGAATCAACATGAAGAATTGGGTGGGTGGTTTCAGAGGAAGCTGGACTCAGATAATTGATATGTGTGCTAGCCAGTCAGCCCTGTGTGGCTACGTGTAGATGTCTGACAAAATGCTGCTTCCCAAAATGAGATGCACTTTGCTTACCCCACATTTCCTGACTAATGGTGAAAAATGTTTCCTCTGTAATAATATTGTTCTTCATTACTACTCGTGAGTGATACAGATCTCTGGAACACTATACTTACAAATGATTTTCTAAAGAGTCTTGGAAACTGTGACTAAGATTCAACCATGTTAACTGATAAGAGCTTTTTTGTATAACCTGCTTTCATTGAGGTCCTGAAGCCATACAATCAAACAGGAAGGAACAGTCATTGATGAAGAATTTTCCAGAAAATATTCCCATACACCATACAACAAGCCCAATGGCATGTGCATGTGATTTGACAAAGCTACACCAAGATTCAAACTGAAAAAGTTCGGGTTCTCTGCACTGTTGTGTTAGCAGGAAATCCAACTGAATTAATGAATGATTACATTCAAATACTTTACTACTATTTCACTGCTAATAGTAGACTGATGATGATGATTATCTGATTAGTCGCAGACGACTCTCTGTCACTTGATGGATCATCAATCCATGAAGTATTTTGGCAATGATAGTGGAGTTGTTTGCCATTGCCTTCTCCACCCCTCCCCATTTATCCGGGCCTGGGACCGGTGTGCAACTGTTTCCAGTTACACGGCTGGGTAAACCTACAGGACGATTCAGTGTCTCCAACAAACCTGGTAGCATGTCTTTGGACTGTGGGAGGAAACCGGAGTACCCGGAGGAAACCCACGTGGACACAGGGAGAACATGCAAACTCCGCACAGAAAGGACCAAGATCGCCCCACCCGGGGCCTTCTTGCTGTGAGGCGACTAGACTAGTTTGACTTAAATTACACCATTGTTGGTATCAAATCATCTGAAGTAATTAATGGGTCAATCTGATAGTCAAATTGTTTTTTGGCTTCATCACCCAACAACGAGCAGGTGGAGAACTCATGATGAATCAACTCGCCTGTTAGCCTGTGTGCCTATGTGTAGATGTCTGATTAACTGAGTCAATAAGCTTGACTCAGCTAATTGATACATTTGTTTGCCTGTTAGCCTTGTGTGGCTAAGAGTAGATGTCTAAAACACTACTTCCCAAAATGAGATGCTTTTTGCTTACACATTTCCTGAGTAATGATGAGAAATGTTTCTTCTGTATTACTATTGTATAGGATTTCTACTCATGAATGATACACATTTCTGGAAGATTGCTATGATGGAACACCATTAATTGATTTCTTCTATGAATGTGGGATTTTTATGAGCCCAGGTGGAGCAGCGGGATTTTCCGGCAAGCACACCAGCGTTGATAGTTTGAACTCCCCGGTGCATTGTTGCGTCATTCCCAAGTCCAGTTAAATAGTTGGGATGTGTCAGGAAGGACATACTGTCTGAAGACCATGCCAAATCATTAATGCCGACCACGACCGGGATTTTTGGAGGACATGGCACACATGCATTTACTCAAGTGACCTGCTGTGTACTATGTGCTTAAACAAATTGATAATGTAATTGGTTATACTAATTTTGTATTGATTTGCAGAAACCCCCTCTGGTAAGAAATCAAAGGAACCCAAATCCCACCAAAAATACCCTCACTGGTCATGACTTGCTGTTAGCACTGGTTGGCTGGGTGCAATCCCAGACACTAGGCTTTACAAACCATTGCATTGTACTGCTGGTCCTGAGCCCAAATAAACAACAGCCACAAAGTCCAGGGTTCAATTTTAAGGTGGAGTGATCCTTTCAGTGTTGAGTTTCATGTACTTACTGTCTCTTGGTTACCTTTGTGAGCCCAAAGAATCGTAGAATCATAGGAACTGTGTGTAACCAGTGACTACCTGTCCTTTCATGAATGTAACCAAAGAATGTTAAACTTTTAATAAATAAATAGAATCCTTTAGTGAAGTATCATACAAGTTTTAAATCACATCACATGTAAATGCTGGAGAGGTAAAGTTATTTCCGAAAAGTGTTCATTAAAATTACAAACACTGAATAATTTGAACCACTGGCTGAGTTTTATTACAGCACTTTAAACACTTCACTGCATTTAAGACTTAATTGTTTTTAATTACCCCTTACCAGACAACCCCGCAGGTGGCCGACACAGCCAACTCTCGTTTTTGGAATTCTATTCAACTGCAGGGTCCCTTCACACGTCCCCTGTGTTCTTCAAATACATTTAGCAGAGGGGGGACCTATTTTAAGCCCTGTAAATTATTAGAAAGTGATCAAGAGTGCTGTAAACACATCATTAAAGAAATCTTATTTATAGGTTTAGCCTGATGACTAGATGACGCTTGTTGGTAAAACTGGTATAGTGTGAAATGCCATGCGGTGCCAGGAGGAAAAGTTAGTCCAGCTCTTCATCTGATACACCTCTGATACACCACACAAGACACACTCTCTCTCTCTCTCATTGTAAATAAAGTTGGCATGATGTGTTAGCCAACAACCTTTTAATCCTGAAAATGTTCTCATGTAAAATTTCTTGTTAAACAACAAATTTCAGATCTTCAAAGTGAACAAATGACAAAAACAAAGAATGAACTTTTCCAGAGGTAGACAATAATTTACAAGTCTTTAATAAACACATGTACAGCTTTGTACAGGGTGTTCATATGTATCCTGGGATTATTTCTCAGAATACACATGCCATCAAGAATACATGCACTTACATACCTTCTTAAATGCACCCGCGCAGCATGATCTGGTTTAAGCCTAAAGGAACTGCTGACAGATCTATCATAAGTACATCAATGGTGATCATTCTCATCGTCGCATTGCAAAAGAAAAGTGGTCAGTGAAAGTAATTCTACTTTAAGACAGTAATGAGCAGCAGGCACACAAGACCATGACTGTTGCAATCTTCATAGACACACCGGTGACAAAATGAGTCATAATAAAGTGTTCAGCGGTTTTGCTACATGGTACCAGGTATTACATTATGACCACTGAAGGGTGAAGTGAATAACACTGATTATGTTTTTATCAGGGGACCTATTAGTGGGTGGGATATAGACAGGTAATGAACATTTTAGTCGTACACCGCCACCATGGGCATGGACAGCCAAGGTTTATTGATAAACGTGGGTGAGAAGACTGGCCCATATAGTACAATCTAACAGATGGGCTACTGTAACTCAAGAAGAAGTTAATGCTTGTTCAGATAGAAAGGTGTCAGAATAAGCAGAGCTGTTTCTGAATTCATGGTTAAGGGCTTTGCTTGTGGGCCCAACAGTGGCAAGCAGGAACATGTAGTGCTTGAATTCAAAACCTTCTGATTGCTTGTCATGTAGCTTAATTTCTGAGCTAGAACTGCTAATTAACATTTTCAACATTTAGTACTGTACCAGTGTACTGTCTAAGCAATTAAGGCTTAAGGGCCTTGCTCAATGGCCCAACACTGGCAGCCTGTCAGTTGTAGGGCTTGAACCAGTGACAATTTCTTGACACTTAATATTTCTAAAATGATATAAAATTAGAAAAATGTTCTTTGTTAAGAAGTGTAAAGTCCCAAAATCTGGTGAAACGATTTACAGAAAATTTTAAACCTCTAAAGCAATAAAGGGTGACCTGTTTTCAGTGAGAAACTAGAACCACTACATTTGATTCACAAAGGTTGTCACATATCATTTACTGTAAACTAACCTCTCTGGAAGTGCTGTTGCATTTCTAACATTGTTTGATTTGAGAAGAGACTGCACTGTACCCAAAACGCTCCAGCTCAGCTTTGTTGCACACACAGCTGAAGGAAAGCAGTGAGTGATTGATAGCACTTAGCTACAATATCTGTCAGTTTCAGAAGAAGTAGAAGCAAACCAGTCATAAAGCTTTG
Organism: Microcambeva bendego; assembly: GCA_034509265.1. NCBI lineage: Eukaryota > Metazoa > Chordata > Actinopteri > Siluriformes > Trichomycteridae > Microcambeva > Microcambeva bendego. Next base: position 9,093,286 of record JAYDZG010000039.1, read on the forward strand.
AAGCAGGGCTTAATTGCAGTCTCAGACATATGGAATATTAATATTCTCGTAAAATGTGCTTGTTGTTTTGGTTAAATTCAACAATAAAAAGATATATGAATGAATGCTGGGATTTTTTTCTTGTGTAGGTGAGTAATTTAATACTATTGACTCATTGAGACAAATATTACACAGTAAATATAGCACTTGAAATTATGTCACAACTCTGAACTTCAAATGCAATTTAATTTTTTAATTTATAAACTTTAATTTATAGGGTTTAATATGATGTCTGCTCATGATGTCTGGTTTTTTGACAATTCTTCCAGAAGTGCATCAGAAGGTCAGACGTTGGGTGAGAAGGGCTGGGTCGCAGTTTCCACTCTTTCATCCCAAATGTGTTCTGTCAGGTTGAGGTCAGGACTCATATTGCAATAGGAACGGCCCATCCGCAAACTGTACCCACAAAATCAGCTAATCTGGAACTATGCCCACCAAACTTTCCACTTGGCCAATGCAGTCAGACAAGTACCGTTCTTCTGGCAACTGCCAAACCCAGACACATCCATCTTTCCATCTTTTTGCAATGTAGAAGTTTAAATTTGTCACTCCAGAGAACACATTAAAAGTACCTCCCTCATCTTATCTAATTTAATTCTTCATTATCTACAGTGTGCAGTCATTAAAAGTAAGAAGTGTTCATATTAATATGTTCAGTTCAGTTCAGTTCGTTTTAACCCCTTAATCACAGGTACCTACAGGACAATTAAGTGTCTCCAGTCCAACATGGTGGCATGTCTTTGGACTGTGAAAGGAAACCGGAGTACCTGGAGGAAATCTGCATGGACACGGGAAGAAACAGAAAGGATCTACCCAGATCTAAGCCAGGACCTTCTTGCTGTCAGGTGACAGTGATACCCACTAGGCAACCGTGCCACCCCATATACAGTAAATATGTGTAAATAAAGAGCTTATAGTATACTGAGATTTGGAGCATTTGCTGCTGGACAAAAGAGGAAAAAAAGAAATATAAACTCCTGAAATGATTCAGAATAAAAGTTCATCTCGTAGTGAAAATCAAGCTTATAATATTAGGAACAGCATCTTGTTGTGCTCCCGGCTGTCTCATCGCTCCACCCCAACTCCAAACGCTAAATTTAATAACAAGCCTTGCAACACAACAGTGCCTATTTCAGAAACATATTTTACAAAAACACCACTAAAAATGACAATGAAGATGCAAAAGCGGCCAAAAACAAAAACAAAAGAAAACTGACTGAATAGCTTTTATGCTCAGCTGCATCTTTTTTGCAGTGTTTCAGCGATCAATTTCTGGGTTTCAGTGTGGATGGAGGCAAACATTTGGGGATTGGTAAAAAGACAAAACAATGGCTGGTCTGACAGTTACTGTACCACATTGCCCCCTAGAGGACCTCTAAGGAATTACATTTTGGCATTCACTACCCTTCTCTAAACCCATCAGGAGCGCTGAGAGTGCTGACAGGGGTGCTGAAAGAGAAATTTAGCAATTTTCTTGTGACTTTCAAAACTGTAATGCCAGATTATAATAGAAATTCAACTGAGGCAGTTTAAGGAGAAGATTTCTGCAAGAAAGGCAGAATGGCATCACTCACTGTTATCGGGGCTACAAAATTGCCTTTTTATTATGGCCTAATACATTTGAGAAGGTTTCTTTCTGTATGCATTATCCAGCTTGACTGTGATTACTATCACTTATGTTTCACTTATATTTCATACATGGTAGAAAAGTTAATGGTGGTTCCTGAATAGGATATTTTTTATTGAATATATATACATATACAGATGTTCAATTCAACAAAATTAGTTCTTTATGTATCAGTTATCTGATCCTTGCTATGGTTTTCCTCCTATAAGAAGGTGACTTTTTTCCCCCCAACATTTCCCAAGTCCCCGAGTACAGTTCCATTATACATAACCACAGCCCGTTCCCCTCATTCTTTGCGGCTGTTCCGAACTTCAGTATGAAAAGTCTTTCAAATATCTGAGTAATGTCTGACCCCACAAATGCTCTTATGACTCATGAGGACAAATTGCCTCTCAGACATCTTTGGTCTGTCCTTTCCAGGTTAAGCTGTTGTTTATAACTTTATGACTAAAAATATTTGGGTTTGGAATTAAAATATTTATATGAGGTAAAATATTTAAACTTTCATGTCCAAGTATTTATATCTGGATCTGATACACAGTTCAGAAGATAGCACCTTTTGTTTGAACCCACCTATTTTACTGGTGAGCAAAAATAATGGAACAGTTAAACTTGAAATAGATTAAAGGCAATACGTCATATTTAGTGGCATATATTGATATATTTACTTGTACTAACTGCATCAAGCCTCTGACCCACTGACATCACTAAACTTTTGCATTCTTTATTTGTCATGCTCTTCCAGGTTTAAATGCAGCCTCTTTAAAGAAGTTTTTGTTTAAAGGAGTTACTCCTCTTAGGAGGTCCTATAACATGTCCTATAGGGTTTAAGTCTTGAGATTGACTAGGCCTGTCTAAAACCTTTCACTTTATGCCTGTGAATACTCCTTTGTAGTTTTGGCAGTGTTTTGGGTCATTATCTTGCTGCTAGATGAAGGATCTCCCAATCAGTTTAGTTGCATTTTTCTTTATATTGACAGACAAAATGTTTCTGTAGACTTCTGAGTTCATTACACTGCTGCTATCATGTGTGATATCATCAGCAAAGATGAATGAGCCCATCAGAAGAAGCCATGCAAGCTCTGGCCTTGACATTACCTCCACTGTTTCACAGATGAGTTTGTATGTTTGGGATCATGAGCAGATCATTTAATTTCCCAAACTTTAGCTTTTCCGTCACATTGGTTAAGGTTCATTAGTCCGATCAGTTCAAAAACTTTTGAATTGCTGAAGCTTGTATCAGTACTTCTTACTAATTAGTGGTTCGCATCTTATGGTGAAGCTGCTGAAACTTTTGTTCATAAAGTATTCTGCGAACAATAAATTGTGATACCTTCACTCCTGCCCTCTGGAGGTTGTTGCTGCTGTCACTCCCAATTGTTTTAGAGTCTTTTGTAACGGCACATTCAATGTTTCACACATTATCTGTTGTTGTTTTCCTTGGTCTAATTGTTGAACATCTGTTATTTAGTACACCAGTGACGACTGTCTTCTTCAGGACATTCCTAACAATTGTACTGGGTGTGGCCGATATTTATGCAATTATACCCAAATAATTCCAGGTTACAGCAGAAATAAATGGATTGGCCTCCCTGTACTTTTGGAAGGGAGAGTACATACACACATATTTCCCTTAATAACTGAAACATACAACTAAGTATGTGGCTTAAAACACACACACACATTTAACTGCCTTTTAATGATTCGCTGTGGGGCACAATCGAGTCGACCCCATGCCGAGAGCTGCCAATGAAAAATTGATTTTAAAAAGCCTAGGTCAAGAGGTTTAGTAAACATCATGCAGGGTATCAATGTCGCAATGAGGGATCTTCAAAGTGTTTTCACTCTTACATCTTGGTTGGAAGTGGTGAAGGAGGAAGGAGAACCAATTAATCGTCTCTGAGTGAACTTATTGTCTGAATTTAGCTGCATCTGATTTTTACCTTTTTATGCACCGTTAGGTTCATTGTTGTCTACACTCTCAAGCAAAAAAATCATCACAGTTTTGTTAGTCACTACTAATAACAGAAAAATACATAATTAAATTAATACAAAAATAATTAAACCAGATGATAGTAATGTCACTGGTGAGTATGTTTTGGTTTGTTACAAAGCATGTTACTCTAGCTATATGTTATCCAGCTGACAGGAGCTAGACAAGCTGGGAGTGAATCAATAAAGTCCTGGTAGGTCGTCAAAGGTATCTGGAGCCATGCTGAATGTAGTGTACCCTACAGCTGCTGGAAGAGGAGTGGGGGAATTCCAGTTTGGAGCAAACACAACAATCAGGGTGTTACCAAAGCTGCTCAGTAGGGTACACGCATGTGGAATTATTGTGCCAGGGTAGTACAATGTCAAATATTTCAAGCTATGAGACATGTTGACATTGTCTTGCTGGAAGAACCCACATGGACCAGGGAAGACAATCAGCGTGTATGGGTGTACCTTATCTGCAAGGATGGATCATTTCCTTCATGAGCTACATGCTGCAGGCATGTAAAGTCAGAAGACTAAATGCCCTGAGCAAGTTTGTGAAAAGTTTCACTGATTAGTCACTTAATTGTGCCCCCACCAGGCTTTTTTGTATGACTAAACCAGGAAAAGTCAATAATTGAAAGGACCATGCTGTAACCAAGACTCACATTATTAACAGCACAGCTTCTCATGGGACCTCCAAAACTTATAATGACTTATAATGATAAATTGCTTCTCTTAGATTTTCTTGGCACAAGATCACTACCCCTTTCTTTTCTTGTTAGAGGTGCACAAATTTATCCTGTTCAAACTTTTCTGCAGGTTTTTTAATTTTTTATTTACTGTTTTGTGCTTTCTGGCTCTGCATTAAGTTAAGTTTTGTCAATATGACTTTATAATTGGTACTTTTATGAAACTGTCATCTTTTTCTTTCACAGTGGCTGATTTTCCTTTAATCTGATATAAAGGCTGTAGTCTGATAAATTTAATCATCAATGCAATAAACTGAGATTTGTGTCTTATAACTCGGATAACAGTGCCCATAATAATGTCACCTAACAATATTTCTGGTAAGCATTACACAATTTGAAGGATTAGTTGGGCTGCCAAAATGACTCCCAGTAGAGGGTTCTGGGCTGATTGCAAATATTTTGGCATATATATGAACCCTCAATGTCAGGAAAGTTGGTGTAGCGTCAAAAAGCTGTGAATATATAGCATGTGGTCTTACTTCTTCTGTTGTAAAAACACCACACTGATCTTATAAATCTCAGTGTCATTTAAACACCTCAGGCCAAAAACGAGGGGAACAGATGGCTGAAACAATGACCTTAAAAATTGGAGCCTGAAGTGTGTTTGCTAATTTCTGTAGAGGTGGGTGACTAGGTACTTTGGATTGTTTGGATAGTTATTATTCAGTGTGTATGCTTATTGATTTATTATTTAAATAAACAAACATTGAAACAACTATTAATTATTTATCTTTAATTTTGTTTGTGATCTTTACATTTGTTTCTCTATTTTTAATTATTATTAACATATAGTATAGTGACCACCAGGAGCTCGGGTTTTCTTTCATGGTCCAAAAAACATACAGCAATGTTCATTTGGAGACCCTGAACTGTCCTATAGGTGCATAGCCACTAGGATGCATAAACCAGTGCATCAAAGTGCCACTCCCAAGTCTGGATAAATAAGGATGGTTTTGCTGGGAAGGGAATTCAGTGTAAAACTATGCCAAATCAATAATGTGGTAAAAAAAAATAATAAATAAATAACAACAACAACAACAATAATAATAATAATAGTAATAATAATAATAATAATAATAATAATAATAACAAAAAAGTTATTAATATTAAAATATATTATTAGTACAAATATTTTTAAGAACAATTACTATTATAAGTACGATTTTACTGAGTGTTTATATTGTGTGCATGATATTTAGGAAGAGGGAGGCTGACACCCTATCTACCCATCCGTCCAAAGCAAGGATGTGACCCCCACCCCCAGGTGTCACTATAAGTTACACTCTTCCAAAAATATACCACCTATTAGGGACCCCACTAGAGTAACAGCTCACATAAAACTGAAAAAAAGAGGAAAAAAGCCAAGATTTGCAACTCTGCTACTTTTAAGTACAAACTGAAGAAAAACTCTACAGCTCAGTTTCTCACCGTTTCCGTCTCCATGGACACTGCAAGCACCTTTCATCTGACTGCCGCTGCCACAGCTCCGCAACACTTCAGGAGCGTTTTAACAAAAGGCGTCACCCTACAGCTTTTACACTCCTGCTTATCTCCTTACTGGAAGCTTTCAGTTCTGAAAACTGTCTCTTAAGCCTATTTTATATTTGTTAGGCTGGCTGGTACTTGCACCACAGTATGATTTAAAGTTCCTCAAAAGCATCCTAGAAGCGTTTGTGATAAGGCCCAGGCTGATTGCTTTTGGGAATTTACATTTTGAGCTGTATTGCATTATAATTTAAAATGACAGTTTTTCTACTTTTTGATTTTCTTTTTTTTCTGTGCACATCACATAAACTGGGAGGGCATTTTTAATTACATGGGGCAGCTTCACTTAAGGGATACAAGCAAGGGATTAAAAACAAATTATTTCTTTTCATAATTGTATAAAAACACCAAAGAAAATTTAGTAAGTTTCCATTTAAATATGGGAAGTTTAATTGTGGCCATTTAAAACGAATAAAACACATATTATGTAAGTCTGCCCAGAGCTGAAAGAAAAACTGTTTATCTGTTCCTGTCTACTAAACAGAAAACTAAAGTTAAACTGTGTTTGGTCACAAATACAGTTGCTACATGCTACCATGTACCTCGAGGCCTCTCTTTAAGCTTTACAAAAATTCCCCTATGTATCTTCAACAACACCATTTGTTGAGCTTTCAAGGGTGTTTAAGAACGATAGGCTCAATTGCCCATGGCCAGGCCTATCCAAATTTTCTTTTAGTACAAGCTATTTTTCATGACCTTTCCTAGTGACTTAGAAAGACATAGATCTACAAATAATACCATATGAATATTTATAAGCAAGTAATTCACACACTAGTACCATCAGCTCTCAGCTCTGCTAACCACAGGTCCAGAGCCTGTAAAGAAAATGATTGTCCGTGAGTGGGATTGCTGCTGGGTATTTCTCTTAACTGCTGCAATTAAGACGTCTGCTGGCTGACCAATGGTTTTAATCCGTATAAAAATCAAGCCAAATCAATAATGCACCACGATCCGCTGTGGGGACCCCTAACAGGAGCAGTCGAAAGGTATTCTCAACAATGTAAATCATCCAGCATGCAAACCCTGTTTGTTTTCGCTCTCTCTTATTCCCCTTCGATTGCAGGGTCGGCTCTTGGGTGTTGCACCACGGTTTTTTCACCGTATGCCCTTCCTGATGAAACCTGTCTATTAATCTGGGCTTGCAACTGGCACTACAATGACTGGTTTGTGCATCCTAGTAGCTTAGTTGGCACCCAGCCAACCGGCAAGGCCGAGATTCCACCTGGGTGCTATCAAGCATGCAACCATGACATCTCAAAATGAAACTGGAGCTGTAGAATCGTTCCCTCTTTAAAGGCTTTGTGTTAAACCTTGTAAAATACTGTGTAATCAGATTGCAGAACAAAACAGAGACAGTATGTTGCATTGCTGGTGTTGCCTGGGTCGAGTAAAAAATCAAGCACACAATGTAGATCCCTTGATAAGCCACACAATTGACACTCCGTGACTCCATAAAGCGTAAAATGTAACTCAGCTCTGCTATCCAGCTTGGCTCACCATCAATGATTGGCTGTTGTTTGTTATGTAAACCTCTTGATTGATAGTGTTTGCACATAGTAGAGGAATAATGAGGATCAGCGTGTGTCTCGCAGTACACAAAGTTGATCCACATATGAACCTCGCCTCATGCCGGTAAAAAATGCCACCAGCAGTGGGGGTGTGGCAATCTTACTCTCCAAAGTCAGTAGAGAGAAAGAATAATGCAATTGGGTCAAATTGAATGAGCTAAATCAGGTGGAAATAGAACTTAAATGAGTGAGAATTTTTAAATAATGAAGCTGGAATAATGAATGTGGTGGAAAAAATGAAACATCTTGCAATCTGCTAGTTGCGTAATACATAGGTTTGGGAAATATCATTAGCAAAGCAATGCATTTGTACTCAAATAAAGCATTCATCACTAATTCATCTTCGAGTTTTACTTTAAATTTGCCTAGCAGTTCCAGACCTTACTAATGCAGCTTTGATTTACAGGGACATCTTTGTAGTCCAGAAAAAAAATAAAAAAATCTAAAGAAATAAAGACTAGTCTTGCTGCAGCAATGCCAACTTTACATTTTTGCCAATTTCATCATCCTCTGCAGCGACCGAGCACATTTGTATGGTATATCAGAATTTGAGCACAATTAATCAGTTCATGAGGACTTTAAAGAAATACATAAGCTAAGCTCTTTAGGCTGCATTTAACTAACATACTCTCCTTGCAAGTGCCCCCATGAATATTTATTATCCTTTCAGCTCAGAAATGAAGCTGGTTGCTTAGGAACTCACCATTTAGCTAGCGTGTGCATCCTTAGTATCCTGAGCATCCTCAAGGGCAAAACTGTGGACATGATCATGTTAACAAAGATTAACAGATTTGCTTGGCATGGCCCCTACTCATCATTTTCTTTGGCCACGTACTGTAGTTCAAATCTGATAGATGTAGTGTGAAACCTCAATCACCAATCAATCGTGTAGTGTGAAAACTCCAACAAGTGAAAAAGGATTCCAGAGTGCAGGAGATCCAGTTGTGTAGTGTGAGTTGTACAGCGAAAGTCATGTAGTGCAAACCTTGCGTAATGTGCTTTGAATAATGGCTGCTAAATGCCAAAAATGTGAATATAAAAAGTATGATAAAGGCTCTCTACATACACAGGATTTTACATCATTATACAACTTCCTCAAAAGAAGCTTGTCTAAATTCTTGATGCCCCACCAAGATGCCTTATTCTGAGCAATTTTATGACTGAAGAATGCATGTATAACACTGTTTCTTTTTTCTTCCTGAATATACACACTTTCTGAATGCATTCCTAAGCTGTAGCTCAATATTAATGCTTACGGTTTAACAGAGGGATACCAAGCAAGCTCATGGGCAGTTGTTCATGCGTACTTAAAAATATATAAATATTTTCATTATTTTTTATTCTTTAAATAACTTTTC
>JAYDZG010000039.1:9104058-9115427 GCA_034509265.1 Microcambeva bendego
AGTCCAAAGACATGCTACCAGGTTAATTGGAGACACTGAATCGTCCTGTAGGTTTACCCAGCCGTGTAACTGGAAACTGCTGCATGATGGTACCAAGCCCGGATAAATGGGGAGGGGTGGAGAAAGCAATGGCAAACTACTCCACTATCATTGCCGAAATACTTTGATGATCGATGATCCATCAAGTGACCGAGAGTCGGCTGCAACTAATCGGATCATCATCATCATCACATGGAAAGAAGCAAATGAAAAAAAAGCTAAAGTTATATTTTCTCTCAAGCAAGTACACAATGTGTTGATACTCCGGAATACATTATACCTTGTTCAACTATAAGGCCAAAATTATACAGGGTCCAGACTATGAGCTTTTTGTGCATTAATATTGAGTCGGTCCTGCAGGTGTAGCAGCCTACACTATTTTGGGAACACTTTCCACATTCAAAAATAATTTGTGTGTTTAAACATTGTTGGATGAATGTAGGCCAGACTCTTGTCCCAATTCTTCCAGGTGTTTAATAGGGTGGGGCTCTGTGCAGACCGCTGTATTTCCTCTACACTTGACTCAGCAAAATACGACGTTATGGATTTTTCTTTGTGCTGCACTGAGAAACAATCAAACTGAAAAATACAAAAGCCAAAACACATGGGGTGTTGTTCAACTATTTTTATAGTGTAACTGGTACATATAGTGTAACTGGTACAAATATATTACCTGGCTTATGAATTATAATTATGAAACTAAGCAATTAGAAAGGATTAAAACTAGTCTAGAAATCACTGATCATGTCTGAGAGAGCTTATAAGCGGGATTTAGTACCATTTGATTTTCAGCTTTTTTAGAGGCTCAAACAAGCTTTAAGAGGAAGAATATTTGTATGTGATGATGATGTGAAGTCATTTTTGCTAATGGTTGTAAAAGTGTATGATGCTGGGGAAAATGCATTGTGAAGGAAGGTGACTGTAGACAAGTAATGCCATTTGTTTTTAAAATTCTTACTAAAAAGATTTTTGAGGAACTCCTTTACTTCCTCACAAATTAGGACACAGTTGTGGGTGCTACAGTAAAGTGGCTTTAGGTAGCAATGAACAGATTGATGTCATGAGCAATCTGGTTGGTATGGACAGATATGAAAGGAACAAATTAAAGAAGACATGGAAAGCCTGCTAAGAAAGAGCAGGGTTACTTTATGGACACAATATAAGAAAAATCACAGTCACTGGACAAAAGCTTGAATGTATCATAAATAAAGAAAATAAATATTTATGTCTCCTGAGAGGTAATGTTGGACTGTTCACTCTCCTCACCTTCTATAGCTTGCTCATTTTTGTTCTGTATAAAAATGACTGAGGAAATGTGCTTCCTTTATGATGTCAAGCCCTAATCCTGTGCAATAAAGCATAGCTTGTAGTTGCTATCAAAAATTGAATGTGGTTGAGGTCAGGGCTCAGTGTAGGTTAGTCAAAGTTCTACTAAAGCAAACTTAACAAATCATTTATTCGCAGAAGTTTATGGGGATATTGCCCTGCTAAGCCTTGCTGCAGGTTTGGACTCTATGTTTCATACAACTGAAAAAAATTTGCTTATGGCATTAAAATGATAAAATGCTGAGAAAAGTGCATCACAAAGGTCACTATGTAAAAAAGTGATGTCATTTATTTGTTTTAATTTAAATGGGGAAACTTCTTGAAAAAACCTTGTCATTATCAGTACCACCAGCATGGTTGAAGAATCAACTGTGGAGGCACGTCCGACAGAGCTTTTGAGCTAGTTTAAAAACTAAATGACTTTATGGTATTCAGTACCATAAAATGAGGAGTGCGGCTACAAACCCATTTTCAAAACCAGTCAAGGTCACACCTCAGCAAGAAAACACAGCATCTCTTTATCAATAGCTTCTAAGCCATTCTGAATTGATTCTGAACATTCATGATGTCTTTTGATCCATGCTGGATGGAACCCAGCTGCCTTTCATCACTGCCAAGTTAAAGTTAGCTCCAGCTTCCCATGCTGCAGCTGACAGATATCCAGTGCTGTGGGGTCTTGGCAGGCAAATAAAATGCGCAGTAGATTAAGATTCATCTTGATATTCCAAAAATACAGCCAGCAGCTTAGACTAGATATGTGTTAGGTCAAGGGTGCCCAATATGTAGATCGTGATCTACCAGTCGAACACCTAGTGTATGTGGGTGGATTGTGACACACTCAAACATGTCAACATTGACAGAAAATGTGACCACTGCAGTTATCCCAGCCCACCTAAAGAAATCTGATTGGTCAAAAATGGTTCAATTTAAGCGAGAACACCGTAGAGACAATGTTTCATAATTAAATTAATTTGTATAAAGTGTGAATGAGCCTTTTTATTCCTACAAATAATGAATTGGCATCAACAGCTTCTGTCCAGACTACATAAACCTGACTGACACCATTCAGCACAAATCATCAGAATAACGTTGGTTTTGGAAATAAACATCAGTTGATCTCTAATGCTGAATATTAATTTCGGAAATTAAGCACATTTTTAAAAAGCTACAAAGCTTCTTTAAGAAGTCAAAGAGGTTTACCTTAAAAAGTAGATCACGATGATCTGTCAACTGAAATATTAGACCTAAAGCCACAAAGGTGTTGGCACTCCTGTGTGAGGTGATTATGGGAATCATTTGTCCGATAGACATTGAATTTTTTTTTTTTCTCCAACCAGACCACTGGCTTTATTAAGGCACGGTCACACATCAGAAGTTACAAAATTGTTTTTTGCATCAGCTGAGATTTTTCCAAGTTAGGGTCGTAATTTTTGGCCACTGACAATTCACTTGCCTGATTAAACTTTGAACCACAAGAAACACAGAAACACCATCGATGTCAGATGTTTCTAATTTATTTCTCCTCCATACTGGTATACAAGTACAGAGGAGTACAAGGATGTCTAAGGGAGGTAAACCATGTAAGCAATAAAGGTTGTGGTACTTTCACCCTTAGTACCATATGTACGATTTACCTGGCATTACACACAGCAGTGTCCACTATAAATCTAAAAGTATATGAAAACCCCTCCCAGTTACTTTATTTGAGTATTTGAGTCACACACCAGTCAAATTAATGTTTTTGATGGAATGGCCATTAAAATCTTGTGGAGCCTGGTTTAGCTGCAAGAAGAAGGGAGATTCATAACTAATCTAAGCAAACAGGAATTGGTTTAAATGCCACAGTATGTCCGTCTGTATACAGATAATACTATTTTTTTTCAATTTGTGAATAAATGATACCAGTACAACTTATACAAATTAAATATTTATGGCAATTTATTTACAATTGAATATAATTCGTATTTAAATTTGTGACCTCATCATTCAGTTAGATCATCACTTACAATTAAAGCCCATCAAGCAGCCTTTTAAGGCATCTAAGAATTAAGACTTCATTTCAAGACTGAGCATAGGGTGGCAAAAAAAATCATCTATGTAGAGAGATCAAAAGGTTTTTTGGGCAGCATGCAAATTTCCGTCTTTAACAGTATCTACTTTTATTTCTTTATGGCAGTTTTACATCTTACCTTCCTTCATTCGCTTTTGTACTCACACACCCACAGAGAATCACTCCACAATTAAATGTGTGCACGATGTGGTGAATAATGACTCGACTGCGTTAACACGTGAATTCAATCTATTTTCGCTCTTCTCTGACAACCGTGTAAAGACAACACAATGACAAAAAGAAGCCATTACTATGAAATGACTTTAAAATCAGACTTGTCGCACTAAAGCCAGATAATGTTTCGATAACAAGCCTCGCTTTTGTCAGACTGACAGATATAATTTACAGTGGTCAGTTCTTGGGTTCTTACGCAGGCATGACTCATACAAGGTAAACAGTGCATGATGATTGGCGCCTATGGTCTCTCAATAGCTCTCAGCCGCAGATACAATCAAAATGTGCAGGAAATGTGTACATTTTCCAGAGATAGAAGCTGAATTGTTGTGGACTCTTCAGTCAAATCGATGAGTGTGAGCATAAATGGATTTTCACATTAATACAGTGTAGGATGGTGGCTTAGTGGGTAGCAGTGTCACCTCACAGAAAGAAGGTCCAGGGGTCAAAACCTAGGTGTGGCTGTTTGGGTCCATTCAGTGTGTCATTTGTATGTTCTGCATGGGTTTCATGCAGGCTCTGCGGTTTCCTCCCACAGTCTAAAAACATGCAGGTGAAGTGAATTGGAGATTGAAAATTGTCCATAACTGTTCGATATAAAGTTGTGTGTTAATGAATCCGGAAAGTATTCATAGCGCTTCACTTTTTTCAGACTTTATGTTACAGCATTATTCTAAAATGGATTACATTCATTTTTTAGTACATCTCCACCAGTGAGCAGCAATACACTCTGAACTACAGTGCCGATAGTGGCAATGTTAAACAACTAAAATCCTTTAATCCCCCAAAGTGAATGAATTTCAATTATAAAAATAAAAGTCATCATTATGTTTGCTTAAACCTATTCTAACATGCTCGTTGCCATCATAGAACCCTGAGATATGTACCAAAATCTTTTAAATGTCAAATTCGGAACCACCTTATTAAGATAAGAAACCCAATATTGACCTATATGTGCCTTCTAATTATGGACCGATATCTAACCTCCAAGAAAAAGTCATTTCCTCAGTAGCTCTTCTGCACTGATGAAAAAAAAGATTCATGAAACATCTGAATCAGGATTCAGACCCAACTGCAGTACAAAACACATCAATTAGATAAGTAATTGATCTAGCAAGATCTGATTATGGATGCTTTTCATTACTTGCTCTATTAGATCTTAATTAATTCAATGCTTGATCCTGTAGATCAGGCAGCTTTTTCAAGCAACGCACTTAATTTGTAAGTTTAAATTGTGTCCGTGCCACTGCTCCTGGAATTTGTAAAGTTGCTCTGAGATGACACTTTACAAATAAAATTTAAAATGCATTCAGTGTGGTGTCATGGGAATCAAGTCTAATCTAGCTATATCCCGAAGCTGTGGCTTCGTAGCCGAAGCTGAAGGACCGGAAAAACAACACAGACACTGCTGACATTTGGAAACAGGAACAGGGAAAACTTAACCAAGCATCTGCTGAAGTGCTTTCATTCTGTCTTGCCATGCCAGCAGGGATTTTGCTCTCAGCTTCATGCTAAAGCTGCTCTGATGCTGGTGTTTGTGTTGCTCTCTGTGTGTCGTGCGGAGAGTAAATGCCAGATGTCATGAATGCCCATTGGTGCTGGTGCCTTGTACATTTGTATCAAAATGACTGTCTGTGAATTTGAGCGTGCGTATAAGATGAGGCTAAGACTTTATTCCCATCCCAAGCATCCAAATCCACTTAGTTTATTAGAATAATCAAGTGTGAGAAGTTAATTCAGAGTGAAATGTGCTTATGGGATGATTCCATGCCTACTCCAGACTGAGAATTTTTATAAATCAGTGTAGTAATTAAGTAACTCACACATGTAATATGATCCTATCTGTATACCGAACAAACAGGCATAAGGGACACAGATTCAACAATATGTCAAATAAAATGCTTATTTGTGGTTAAAATAGTTTATGACAAAGTTAAAGAAATGTTGTTGAACTTAAGAAGATCCAGAGCCAGTTACCCTTCAAAGAACAGAGGTGAAACTTGTACCCAGCTACAGGTACCTTAGAGTTCAGCTGGACATCAAGCTGGACTGGTCCAAACATGCAGACAATGTATAGAAAGGGGCAAAATAGCGGTACCTTGTAAGACGGCTTAGATCTTATTTAACATAAGCATATAACTTGTGCACTGTGCTGGTGTGAGGATGTTTGGACACAAACATAATTAATATACTTATCACGAAGGCCAGCTTGGTTGAAAAGGCTCCAATAAGCTTGCCCTGCAATGCCTTACCAATAAAGGTCATAATATTACAATAGAATCTGACAAACTTTGCTTTGCTTGTTGGTGATTGCAGACTATATTATTGCCTACAGTTGATTAAAGTGAGTCATTAAGGTATATTCAAACTGTATCCTCACAGAGTCTTTACTGTGTGGAGTGTTCCCCATGTTTGTGTTGCTATTCTATGGGAGCTCAGGATTTTTCCTAAAGTCTGTGCAGTAAAGTTAAAACAAGACACAAATCTGTCCATGAAGGTGTTTGACATCTAAGACTTGAACTGATGAATCTTGAACTGATGAATATAAAGTGTGAACATCCCTTTTGCAAAAAGTAGTCTATTAGCCAAGCATTGGAAGAACACTCAAACAGTCGGTATTATTTGTCGGTATTAAATGCAATCCAGGACCAACTAAAAAAGCTTGTTATGGATTTGAATCTGCTGGAATGCAGGATGCAGAGAGCAGACAGGATAAATACATCAGCACGACCTCAAACCAACTGTTATATGAGGGTTGGTACAACTTACACAAACTCAATGAAGAAATAATTTCCCAACATTTCCCAGCCTTTCCCAGCTCTTCAACGGGCGCAAGGTAACACCCTGGATGGGGCACCAGTCCATGACAGGTACCTACAGGACAATTCAGTGTTATAATCAACCTGGTAGCATGTTTTTGGACTGTGGGAGGAAACCGGAGTACCCGGAGAAAACCCACACAGACATGGGGAGAACATGCAAACTCTGCCCAGAAAGGACCGAGATCGCCCCACCCAGGACCTTCTTGCTGTGAGGCAACAGTGCTGCCCACTAAGCCACCGTGTCACCCGAGTAACGATTAGTCTTTTCTTCAAATAAGCAACTCGCTAATCAGAGCAGTGGGTTTTGGGAACTGTAGTCCGTTTACCATAGGAACATGATGATTTGCACTTTCTGTTGTGTGAAGCTCTGGACCCATTATAGAGCCCCTTTATCTAGATGCTGATCCTGACATTCTTATGCCTGCTATTAAGTTGGGGAAAAATTCATGGGTCCGCTCTGGGTCCACCATGTGTTGTGTTGGTTTTGAGAACTGTAGTCCACTTGCTATTGGAACAGGATGAGCTACACTCTCTTCTAAGAGAAAAAACAGGACAAAGGTTATCAAAACCCTTACACAGACAACTTGAAAGCAAGAAAACAATGACTTGCTTGAACAGTGTTAGAGCGTCTAACCTTTTACTGTGGCATCTATTTCTAATCCATTATTTTAAACAACAGATGGCATGAAACTCTTCCTCCTAAGAATTGTGTTGAGTTTTAGAAGCAGAATAATTCTTCTGTGTAAGCACCCTGCTTTTCATGGGCCAGATGTACTAGTAGAATGTTTAAGCACTTCTGACTGATGTCCTTTCCTGAACCTCAAAACACATAAGAAATTTCACAAAATAAATTGGTCTATATCTCCTTTCTTTATCTATATTTTTTTCTGGTTGCCAGGATTCAGCAAGGCCTTTGTTTTCTACAGTTACTGCCTATTTGCTGTTCTTTTGTTTTTCTTTCTCTCATATAAAACAAGACAAAAAAAACTCTTCAGACAGCCTTTACTTGTGAGAAACTGGGTGAGTAGGTGGTTCACTCAGATGGATGGGGACCTTGTCTTCTGTTGGCATTCTTGTCCAACGTTTTCCCTGGTGGCACCAGACCCAAATTTTCAAGCATGGTGTAGTGAATGTTAACACAGATTGTAGATAAGGACTTGTAGAAATAACTGAAGCCAAAAAACAAATCTTGGTGCTAGGTTCCTTAGTTACACTTAGCAAGTGACAGAAATTAGCAGAGTAAATAAAAATTGCAAGAAAATGATAAACCCTTTACATTTGGAATGCTGGAAAGCTGATTTGAACAAGATTTTTATTTACATAGGCATATTTAACAATGTTTATTTATCACTTGAAATTGTGCCATGCTCTATTTGTTTGTACTAAAATAGTCACCACTTTAATTTTAGAAGTAAAGTGTGTAAAACTGTTAAAGAACTAGAAAGCAAAAACAAACAAAAAACCCATTGTGGAATCATGTGTTTGGGTCTAGGGAAATTTACATTAATTAGGGTTATAATATACACTCACTAGGCACAACATTAAGACCAATGAGAAGTAAAGCTAATGACACTGATTATGAGTTTATCACGGCACCTGGTTAAGGGTTTTATTAGGCAACAAGCAAACATTTTATCCCTAAAGTGTTGGTGTTGGAGGCAGGAAAATGGGCAAAAGTAAGTATTAAAGTGAGTTTGACAAGAGGCAAATTGTAAAAAAAAATGTTGTGTGTTCCTGGGCTGCAGTGGTCATTATTTTCAAGTAGTCCAAGGAAGAAACAGTGCAACTTCTTACACAAAATATCCTTCCCCAAATGCCACAGTCTAAATTTACAGAGTACGCTAGTAATGAAAGAGGGATGTTTTTGAACCCCCAAAAGGTGGATAACATATGGTGATAAATCACTGAGTGGAACTTTTTAAAGATCCCTAAAAGATCATTTGTTCTTTTGAGATGGTATACCCCATGGCCCAATGTGGTTTTATTTTATTGAAACTAACATTATGAACTTATATTAATACCTGAAATCATTTGTTTTCAGAATACATCAATTATTTAGGTTGATTAAAACTAAATTGTTGTGAGAGGAATATTGCCAATGCCTTGCTATTAAGTTGTGAAACCAATGGCTCTGTCTTAAAATGTACATTAAATTATTAGGAACCATTTTCAAAACCATGGACAGTGATAACTACCCCCACCCCCACCCCTTCTATTTGATGCTATAACTATGATGCTATATTCTATTTGATGCTATGTCTATTTTCTAAATAATGGCTTTTAGCTAGATTTTGGAGGTGAAGAGCACTGGGAAAATCTTGAGTTTGATTACAGAATATGCCAGGTATTGGTGATGAATGTAAGATATAGGGTTGTTTTCAGCTTGCATACTTATGAATATACATACACGGCATGGGGTCAGTAGATTGCTATGGCTGAGCTGTTTTTGCTACCAGACATTCCCCATTACATCTTGACGAGCACTATTTACAGCCACCATTGTCACTCTAGCAGACTGTGATAGGTGCCATTATATATGACAGTGCCATTAGGAAAGCCACCATAAATAAGTTTACAAAAATCGGATGTCTGTATGCTTGGCTTTATGCATCAGCTATACATAATACCTGTTATTTACAAGCTATTTAGGCTAACAGGTCGTGCTTCATATGTCAATGTCAATTTAGATTTTTTTTCTAGCATCCTGTGGCTCCAACAGTATGCCGTGATGCTCGAACATCTGCCCTAATTTTTCTCATCTCTTTATACAAGTCTCTGTATTTTGAGTCATATTGCTAGCTTTTATTTCTCTCTCACCGCTCTCCTTGACCACTCATACGTCTAGTGGCCTCAAGCCAGTCTGTCGAATCTATCCCACTCATGATGAAATGCATTTTTTATGGTATTCATCCTGAAACGCTGCCAAACCTCCAGCACAACACGTTTAAGGATATCTGCAATCCCATCATGGGCAGCAATAAAGCCTGTCAGTTGAACCACTGCTAACACGGACGCAGGTCATACCAAGGCAAGGAAAACTAAACGTATTGGCCTGATTTACCAAACCAAAATAAAAACAAGAGTTGCTGATTATAATTGGTGTGTATAGACAAAGTGAGGCCATCATACGTATGGATGCAAGTCATACTTTACTGTCTCTTGAAACTGTGACTCTTTGTGATCAAGTCAGAGCTCTCAAACAGTCTGTAAATGGCTAGATTGATATAGGACATGTGTCAAACTCAAGGCTGGCGGGCCAAACTCAGCTTGTAACCCAATATTGTGTATAAGATTGTCTAATCTAAATTAAATAAAATATGGTAAAGTGATTACTCATTTGTGCTTTAAGAAGAGAAACCAGTACATCTCCTTTGTTATTATAAATTTGATTTTTTGACACGAAACACAGAATTAAAGGGATTATGTTAACAATATTATAGTTTTACAAGAATGAATTAAAATGGTAAACCTGGAATGGAAATACTTTATCTCTAGATTAATTCTGAGTATGAAACTCTGATCTCTGGATCTTCATTGTAGCCATTTAAACACCAATTGGAAGCTTTCAAGTTTACCGTCAATTTAGGTCCAATCTACATAACTTCAGGGTGGCATTGTGGGTAGCAAGAAGGTCCTTGGAACGATTCCATGGTAAATCAGAAGCTCCAGTTTCTTCCCAAAGACCATATTAATCTGAGCTACGAAAAACAGCCCTAGGTAAGTGTGCACTGAACAAGATACAACAGTTGCAAAACTGACAATAAATGCACAAATGCAATTGTATAAATTAAGTATAAGGGGTTAATGATCTAAAATCAGTTTGTTCAAGGTATATTTTCTGTGACAGATACAATGAAAAAATATTCAGTGTTCAATTTATTATGAGTCACTTTAAAATGAGATGAAAAAATGTTGATTTCTTTAAAGCTAATAAAAAGCCATATTTTTACCCATCACTGCATATGCATACTGCTTCAATTGCTAAATTTGGTCAATGTCATGCTTTAAATCATGTCATTATCAGGCACCTCCAGGAGAAATCTGACCTCATCTTTGTGTAAAACACAGAGCGGTAACTAAAAAACAAATCTTGGAGAAAAACAGGTATTTGTCTCGCAGGTTCATTTCAGAAAGGGAAGAAAACACACGGCAGTGTCTATAATGCTCTTTCTGTCACGTTGGATCACTCGGGTGCTTCCATCTTCTGCCCTAAAGAGGAGGCAGAATCTAATAGAGAAGAGATTTTAACAGGATTTTTTTCCATCCTTCCTGGCACTTTTATGAGCCATTGTGGTTTATTCAAATGGTTTCATTTATTGCAGTGTAAAGATTGAAATTAAACCTATAACTCATATGTCCATTACAGAACACTGAGTGTGTATTTAGAGGTAATTTATTGGAATTTGGTGTGCCTCTGCTATTTAGCTCCACCCTGTACAAACCCCAAATACATAGTTAAGTCTATGTTGAAGTAATGCTGGCACAAAATAGGCTAAATAGTCTACTTAACCAACAAGTATTTTACCCGACCCAATGCTAAAACACTCAAAGCTAAAATTACATCCCTCACAGAAATTTAATTTATAACATATGCCTTTATATAAATAATGGATAAATGAAAAACACATGTCCACTTTGCGACTATAATTATTTCTGTACATCTAAAATAAATATAAATATAACCAATGAAAATATGAGAAATTAACTTCTTATTAAGGATTAAATGTGCTGATGTATGGTCTAGTACAGTCTTCTGAAGGATCCCCAGTGGTTCTCTTAAATGCCCTAAAAAGAGGATCAGCTGTGATTAGTTGCTTTCATTAGCTTCATTGACCTATCTATTAGGAGGTGTTTCCCTGACAAGCTAAACCTAAATACACCATGTGCTCACATCCACA
>JAYDZG010000039.1:9144305-9156037 GCA_034509265.1 Microcambeva bendego
TCTATATATATATATATATATATATATATATATTTACATATAATTTAGCATTTTTAGATTTTTATTTTTGTAATTGCACATGGAGAAATGAAAAATGTTGCACATTGTTATGTGCAATTAAGTGTTAAAAAGTATTTATGTGCTCAGTTAGGCACAGTGCTGGTATATTAGATATATTTCATGATTTGACTGGTCAGCTTAATTTCATTTGTGAATACACTGTACATTCATTAATGCATTTTAGGTCTGTTGGAGTTCAAGCTTTATTTCACATTGACGCCTTTGGGCTCTCTTTCTTTACATCTAAAATCTGCTTACACACAACCAAAGTCAGATCACAGTCTTAGATCATGACTGCATTTGTCATTAAACTCAATACAACAGGAAACAAATCACTCAGGCCATTAAAGCTGTTAATCTATCTACAACCTTTGGCCTGCCAAACTCACCTCCCACAAGCTCCCCACTTATGGTCCATTAGTATAAAACAGAACTGCATTGATTCAAATGAGGTAGAACACTAGAGATGGCAGCCCACAGCAGGTCTTATGTGTTCAGTGGAAGTCTTTAAAATATCAGATAGGTTTAAAGAACTCTTGAGCATTGATTCACTGTTCAAATGTCTTAAATATAAGTATACATGCATTTCATAGAATATAATTTGTACTTTATCAATGTTAGCCTTATTCAATTCAATAGATCGATATCCTATAATGGTCCAGAGTTACACAGAGGCCCAGATGCCTTCGTACTCTCATCCAACTACCTTCTGTAGGGTACAAATGAAGCTTTTTTAGATCTGACAGAACATTTATCGCTTCACTCTGCACCATAGGCACAGACTTCGCTCTCATCAAGGTCCTCACTCAAGTCAAGTGCTTTGGGTCATTATCTTGCTGCTAGATGAAGGATCTTCCAATCAGTTTAGTTGCAAATTTCTTTAAATTGACAATCAAAATGTTCCTGTAGACTTCTGAGTTCATTATACTGCTGCTATCACGTGTGACAACCGTCAATGAAGATTAATGAGCCTAGCAGATGAAGCCATGCAAGCTCAAGCCATGCATTACCTCTACTGTGTTTCACAGATGAGCTTGGATGTTTGGGATCATGAGAAGATCCTCTATTTTATTTTTAAAAACTTTAACCCTTCCATTAAATTGGTAAAGGTTTATCTTTATCTCATCAGTACAAAAAGTTTTTTCAAGAATTTCTGAAGCTTGTATATTCAGATGAAGCCTCTGTACTTTTGTTCATGAAGACAAATGCGAACTGTAGATTGTGAGACCTTCACTCCTGCCTTCTGGAGGTTTTCTCAGAAGCTGCTTTATTTTCCTTGACCTACCTGTTGGACATCTTTTAGTTCACCAGTGACGACTTTCTTCTTAAGGCCATTCACAATGTTGCACTGGCTATGGCCAATGTTTATGCAATGGCTCTGATTGATTTTTCATCAATTCTCAGCTTAACAATAGCTTGTTTTTCACTGATAGACAGCTGTCTGTACATTTATAGTAATCAACATGACATTTGGCACTATATGTTGTCTGTGAAAGAAAACCCTTGGGCGACAAAACATGACTGACAGTCATGTTCCAAAACCTTTGCCTCACTTTTCCAATACTTTTGGAGGGTACTGTATATACTTCTTAATACAAAATGTGTCTTCACAGCAAAATGTGTCTGTAGAAACTGGCCGACTTTAATGATGAGGTTAGAGATGAATGGAAGTAGTACTCTGCAAGGCTGCTAAAATACAGGCTATGTAATCTTATTGAACATTACTATTTAAATTTAGGTGGCAACACTGTTGCCTCACAGCATGAAGGGCCTGGGTTTGATTTCCAGGTTGAGTCTTTTCTGTGTGGAGTTTGCATGTCCTTCTTGTGTCTATGTGAGCTTTCTCATGACATCCCCAGAGGTATGAGAGTGTGTGAAAGTGTAATGTGATTGTGATGAACAGAATTGGATGAATTATTAAAATAAGTAAACTGGTTGATCAAGTAACCAAGAGGAACTTTGCTGTTATACAATGAAAGTAACTTTGTTCACTGGACTACAGGTGATCCTAATTATATGGTCAGATGTTATTTGCCATTCAGAGCATTGAACTGCGTTCCAACACCAGAAAAATGTTCAAATATTGCATTTCATCTGTCCTAGAGTAGAATTATAGTATTTAACATTGCATATGTAATAGTTAAGCTTGTGTGTGTGCTTGGAAATGTAAAGATAATCTATTAAATCATTAAGATTAGTCCATAAATACATTTGTGGGAATCAAAACCATATAGGTACTTACTTGTTGCAGACATAAACCATGTATAATGCACTTCATGTCGGGTAGAAAGCCCTTTGGAACTCAACCAGATTCCACAGAGCTGCTGCACCAATAGATGGCGATCACTACCAGTTTAATTCTAATGTTACGTTCAATGAACCTTCCTATTGCTCTCACCTTGCAAATTAAACATAATGTTGTAAAAACCTACAAAACAACGTGCACATCTGTGTCTGTCCGACAGTTTCTTTTTATCGTTATGCCTATAAGTACTTCAATAAGTTAATGTGGACATAGAAAGTCTGATTCCAAGTGCAAAGCAGACCACAATGCTTGTGAACACTGAATGAACCATGGCATTGTGGTTAGAGAACTGGGCTTGAAACCAGAAGTTTGCTGGTTCAATTCCCAGAACAGACTGCTCACTACTGAAGTGCCATTAAGCAAGGCACCCAACCCCTAACTGCACCCCGAGTGTGGGGAATGCCTTCTAGTGTTCATTTGTGTACATTTGTGTTTCACTGCACAGATTGAGTTAAGTAAAGGGGACAAAAAAAAATGTGTTAAAGCAGTGGTGAAAAAGAGTTCAAAATATGTCCTTATTAATTTGAGGTCAGATGATGGATGAGAACACCTGGCTTCAAACTGACATTCCAGTTCATCCAAAGGGTTAAGGTCATCAGTCATTAAGTTTTGAATGACATCACCATCAGCTGAGTGGCACATAAGCCTGCAAATAGAAATAAAAACATGAGCTCACAAAGGCTTACATCATTATATGAATACGGTTTTTCCTTGATCACTGTCAAACACACAAAATCAAGAATAATACATCTTCCACAAAAAGGTTCCTTTATGTGTGGAGTTGGCATGTTCTCGAAGAGTCTACATTGTTTTCCACAGGTAGCTCCGGTTTTCTCCCATAGTCCAAAAAATAGACAAGAGGTGAATTGTGGATGCCAAATTCACGACTGTGTTCGTTGTAACGTTGTGAACTGATGAAAACTGAGTAACTACCATGTCTTTCATGAAAGTAACAAACGTTTAAAACAAGAGGTGAAGGTGCTACACACATAATTTACACATTTAGTTAAGAAATGTAGACAGCTGTGTGTAAAGCTAATTTCGGAACGGGATTTCTCTTCAATATATCATCATGTCATCATTTAAAATATTGTAACATGTTTGACAACGTTCATTTGTCTTATATGGTAACAGTTGAAAAAACAAATTATTTTTATAATAATTTTGCAAGAGCTAAACATCTCAAAAACACTTTCTAAATAAATATTAGTTGAAGCCTAAACTTTTTCAGTTGTTCCGAATTGCAAGGTTGGGGTGTAAAAAAGCCGTGGTTGGTTAGGCGCGCGACTCCTCCGCCGCTCCCGGGTGCGTCTGTGGTATTATTTGTATTTGCCTGTGCGCGCGCTCATTCGCCCACCCGCCTGCTGTGTGTCCGGAGCGGAGTTTGTGGCACACCGAAGGCGATCCGGATCGTTTTAACCCCTCGTGTACGACCCTACTAAGTTCGCCAGATTCAGGAACGAGCTGATTTTTGTTATTGTGGTTGTTGGTGTTCTTTGGGGGAGCGCGTGAGAGGAGGAGATGGTGCGCGCGGATGGATGGATGTGAACACAGAGGAACGATCGGTGGGTCTCTGAGTACTGAGTGCGTGTATTAGACTCCTGTTACTGCGAAAAGTGCGCACTGCAAGCAACGGATACACGATGATCGTACCCACGCTTTGTCTGCTTTTACTTCTCCTGGGTGAGTTAATTTTTTGCCCTTATGAGCATAAAATCAATACAATTTGTGAAAATTATCAGTTTTGGTTTTTCTTTACTGTTAAACCGGTCACGCTTCTGTTTGCACTTTTCAAGCCAAGTGTATTTATCAATTTTAATAACACACACATGTATTTTATTTCATATAACTTTATATATGTATAAATGAAAACAAAGTCATTTTTGTGCATTTTGGGGGGATTTAGCGCATTATTATGTTCAGGATGCAAAGATTTTGTTTAAGCCATAAAAGTCGAAAGTTTACATACACGTGCACATTTCTGCAGTTGTTCTATCTCTTTGACAGTAAAAGTTGTCCATAAACTTTCGAATTTCTTCACGGCGTCCTTCGTTAGTTACTCATGGGGGAGTTTCTTTCTTTCCGAGTCTGCTGGGTTATATAAATTACATGTACATACAGCAGCAAGTATCGTAGATGATAAATTTAGTGGAGAAGAGGCTTTGTCTTTTATCAGTGGCAGGTAGCATGGACTTCTGATCCCTTAACATCACGTCTGACTATAGCCGATGACCATATGTGTCCATATGGCTGTCAAATTATTTTAAGGCTGAAAAAAAATCTTTACAAAATAAATAGATCTACGTCCAATAAAAGGTCAATGTTTTTAATTAAGCTTTACATTATCATGAGCGTAGAGGCTGTTTTTAGTTTCTCAAATGTTAAAAGACTCTCTGATTTTATAATGGGGATTGTTTTGCACTTTATCTTATGTAACAAATGCTTATGACTGTTGATGGTCTCTTTTTCCTTTTGTGCTTCTTGTATTACATCTGAATGTATTACATCTGTATTTTACCAGATAACAGATTTTCATTACAGTTCTTCCTACACCACCTAATCATCTGAATCGATGAACGATTTTTATTTTTCACAATAATCGCCCTAATTCATGATGGTTGCTGTTAGACTACGACCAGCCAGTACGCCAATCATCTATCTAGAGAGCAGTTGCTGAGACTTATTTATTTTTATTTGGTAATGTATCTTTTTACTCCAACATTTTTCCTGTCAGGGTTGCAGTGCTTTTTTTTAGGAAACATAGAAAACGGCCTGGACAATCCTCAACACTGTTCATCCCCTTTGTTGAACGTTTCAAGCATTCAGGAAACAATAAACAGTTAAAGAATCAAATTTGAATTGTAGTCATATATGCGTAACTCAAGTATTTTAAACTGTTGGTACAAATCCTTTATCTGTACACAAAATTCTGAAGTTGAGATCATGGCGTAAAGTTTGATGATCATGGTGTTTTTATCGTTTTCATTCCATCAGAGTTTGAGAGCCCAGCAATGCTCAGAGAATTTTATTTTTTAAGTTTGTGACTGATTTGAGTTGACTGAACCATGGTTACTAACCATCTTTTGGTTTACCATCAACATATACATGGTGTTGGTATATACAATTACTGGTAGACTAGTAACCAGAAGGTCACTGGTTCAAGCTCCACATCTGCCAGGTTTCCATGAGTTTGACTGGGAAGCACATTTTTCCTACGGCAGTATGCTTTGGGACTGAGTGAGGCAAATCTTTTCAAATCAGACCTCAAGGTATTTTGCAGAGTTTCCTCTCCAGTGCTCATCATGATCTCGAATAGACTTTATTGTTTACTGTACCGATTTCTTTTTTATTTACATCTTTGGCTGACATGTGCTTTAACGTCTACGACAGATGTATGCTGTTCGTATAAACATCTCCAGAATTGCTTTTGTTGTCAACTTACGATAAGAAAGAAAGAGTTTCTCAAAAAGTCTTTGGATGAAGGAAAATAATTGACCACCTCAAATAAACTGTTGTTGTTTGATGCAAATAGATGTAAACAGATGATTGGTGTATTTTCCCCTGAATATACAGAATTACTGCATATTTCCAGTCTATGTAAAAATAGAGTTTGTGAGTTGTGCAAAAAAGTTTGGACACCCTGCTAAGTCAGTACTTTGTAACACCCCATTTGGCAGATATATTGTGACTTGAAGTCTTTCCATTTTTGTGCTAGGAAATTTGCCTGCTCTTTGTTGCAGAACTATTTTCATTCCAAGATAGATTTGGACCATGTTGCATGTATCACATGTTTAAAATATATCCATATAATCAAATCAAATAGGTTTGTTTGTCACATACATAGTCACACATGGTACAACTGGCAGTGAAAAGCTTTTATGACTGCCACATTAGTAATCAGTTGGCTGTGCTCTCTTAAGCCATTGAGAAACAGTACATTTCAAAACCCTATATCCAAAAGTACTTTGACGTATACAATTTAAGCAATTCAGGATCAAGGGCTGAACAGTAGCAACTTGCCAGTGCTGCTTCAACCATTGAACTTCTGAGGTAGCCCAGTTCCTTACCCACTAGGCTATTGCTTACCATGTACGTTTGTCTAGAACACAGGTGTAAAACTCAAGGCCACCACACATTATTTCATGTGGCCCACGAGAGCTTAAAAGACTTGTGATTGTTGTGATGGTTCGAATGGTTACAGAGACGTACATAATTTATAATCCAATGCGGTTCCTGTGCCTTTAAGCAGCAACTGGTTACATGTCTTCATGGCAACAGACTTTGACCTTAGCTGAGAAGACTACTTTTTAGTGGCAGATGAACACGGGGTAAACCAGAATAAACAAAAATAAACAGAAGCTACATGCATTTCCAGTATTTCAATTACAAATATACCATAATGCCATTACTATAGCAATAAGTATTTTGACACAAAATGCTCATTAGCACTATTTTACGCTTGGTTTCATTACATTTTTGTATCACTACAGTAATTTTTGAGGTCGGACTGTCATGTTCGTTTTCCTAATGTCCTGCTTTTAAGTAAAATCCAAAATATAAAATCTACAACCACAAAGCATATCAAATCTAGCCTCGACTTTAACTGGCTAGTTAAATATCGCTTATTTATTTGTGTGTTTGTTTATTTCTTTATTTCTTTTAACAAAATGCATTGTGATGGTTGTATTATATACTTCTTACATATTAGGGGAATGCACAGCTACTTCTGTGTCAGATAAACCTTCCTACCGTTTCTTTGTTTTTGGTTATTAAGCTCTTAACAAATTTGCTTTAACAATTTCCCATCAGGTTTGAGGTGTTCTGGAGAATATTTTCTTTACACAATTTCTCTTGTGTGCAGATCGGTCGATGTTCACGTCCGCCAGCCGTATGGACTGCGTCCGAGCCAGCGAGCTGTGTTTAAAGGAGCCGGCGTGCAGCACCAAATATCGGACTATGAGGCAGTGCATGGTGGGCAGGGAGGGCAACATCAGTGCAGAAGCCAGGGAAGAGTGCCGCAGTGCCCTGGATGCCCTCAAACAGAGCCCGCTGTACAATTGCAGGTGCAAACGAGGGATGAAAAAGGAAAAGAACTGTCTGAGGATTTACTGGGGAATTTATCAGCATTTACAGGGTGCGTACGAGTTCTGTGCTTTAAGAAATATAGATACAAAGCTGTAGAAATATCTCCCCATAATCATCAACTGCCATATCTGCCATTTGCTTCATTTGAATTGCAAGTACTCGTGTTCCTTTGGCAGTGTGCTTCGATTTCTTTTTCAACTTTGCTTCCCTCGGGCACAAAGCTTCAACCGGAAACAAGAGTTTTACTGTTTACCAAGAATACATTTTATTTTTTTCTATTTTTATCTGATCAGATGGACATTCCATGCTGCTTAGAAATCAAGATCACTAGACTTTCTGATCATTCTTCAAAAAAATGTATTTTTAGCCACAACTTTCACTTTGTTAGTCATTGATTTTGCAACTCTGTCAGATATACGGTAACATTGGTCATAGTGAGCAGGTTTATAGTGGCAGCCTGACCTAGATAATTATTTGTTTATGGCAGTCGGAAGAGTTGTTCTAATTGCTTGTGCACTTCCTCTCAAAGCTCATTTGACTTCTTTTTCATTGGTGTATTTGGTCATGCCAACACATTCCCGGCACCCATGTTGCTATTTGCATCCCACCTTAAAGCTTTGTTAAACTCTCCAAGGGTTCAGGAAACACTATACAGGTAGAGAAACAAACTCGCTTGAATTGTAGTCATATATGAGTAACTCGAGCATGCTTCGGCTTCAGCTCAGGAATCCACTCAATGCAGACCATGCCCCCAATTACAACAAATCATCCAGCTCTGAAATTGCTTTTGTTGTTAAAATATGATTATAAAGAAAGACATTGGATGTATGAAATAATAAGGCACTCTAACTAAATGACTTGTGGATTTAACGATACACTACCACAATGCAATACGATTCATGATACAGGGTTCACGATATGATATTCTTTAGACAAAATGAAATTGAAGCCAGATTATTCTTTTCTTTCTTTCTTTCATTTATTCTTAAAATAAAATCCTGTGTTTATGATTAACTTTTATTTATCTAAGTAATGAATGCCTTTTTATTTCCCATGAATTTAGCCCAACTCTGGTGAGAAGCGACAGCGCCCTCTGCTTATATTGATTCATTCGATTGAATGATTCCTGAATCGATTCACGGTCCATCTTACATTCCTACATATAACAAAGCTGACATATTCAAGGAAAAAATTATGATTTGTCTGTTACAAACAAATGCTTTAATTGTAGACATAGATGTGTAACTGTAGCTTGTTCAGATATTTTTTCCACAGGTCCTGATTGATGATTACAAAGAGAAATCTTACTTGTGTTTTAAGAGCATTGACTGATTTTGTAGTCCACAGACCTGACCACCTTAAACACTAATTACAAGCCAGGCTTTTTGTAATGTAGCTCTGTGAAAGCTACAGAAATTTGACGCATTGTGACATTTTGAACAATGCTTTGTGCACAATGGGAGGTCACACTGAGGCAGCAGTTAAGCAGACACTTTGGCTTTTCATAGTTTGATCAGACTCGTTTGCTTTGTAGCATGAGCATCTACTATTAGCTTGATATATACTAAACTAGTCTGGTCATGTCTTCTTTGCCCACTTGTGTCCAGAAATTGTGCTGTAATTTTGCTTCATATTTATTTAATCCACTTTCTGTAATGCATCTATTAAACAAAAAGCACAATACAACCTCAATCATGCTTTACAGTACACACACCGGGCATAATGTTATGACCACTGGCAGGTGAGTAGCATTGATTAGGATTTAGAGTAGTCTTTTCATCACTGTGAAGGGAAATTCGTCCTCTGCATTTGAACCCAATCCGTGCAGTTACACACACACACACACACACACACACACACACACACACACACACACACACACACACACAATAGCACAATAGCAAACACTAGTGGGCAGCGAGCACACGTTCCCAGAGCAGTGGGAAGCCCTAGCCACGGCGCCCGGGGAGCAGTTATGGTGCCTTGCTCAAGGAAACTTCAGTCGTGACCTGTCGGCTCTGGGAATCGAACCGACAAGCTTCTGATCACAAGCCAAGTTCTCTAACCACCAGGTCATGGCTGCATCAATTATCTCTTCATCGAGGCATCTATTTGTGGGTGGGCTATATTAGATCAAGTGAACACTTTATTCTCAAATTTGATGTGTGAGGATTTGAAGTTTGACAAGGACCAAAGGGACAAAAGTTTGGTTGCAATTATAAGGATGCAGTTACAGGAATGTATCACATAAATGTCTGATTTTAACTGCATTTCTTATGTGGCAGGAAATGATTTACTCGAGGATTCTCCGTATGAACCCATGACCAGCCGCCTGTCCGATATATTCCGCCTAGCTCCCATCTATGCAGGTAGGATCAAATTTTCAAATATTTTCTAGGAATGTGTAGACTTTCTGAATAACACACATACTACACTACAGTAGATTTAATGTTTATTTGACTTTCTTCCTCTTACTTTTTTCGAATGTTTTTTTGTTGGACTGGCATGCCTTTAAGTCTTGCATGAATAAATGTTATTACTTCTTATGGTCTGATTTCATGAGACCATTTCTTCTAAGCCTGATGATTAACTGAAATGCTGCCAGCTGTCTTGACGTAGCACAAGTTTGCCTCACTGGTGATTCACTAAACTGGAAGTGGAAAGCGTGTGTTGGACTGCACGGTGCTCTTCGGGTCTTCCATATATTTTCAGCCTCTGGGGGGCAATGCTGCTCTCCTCTCCAGATAATCAGCTGTGTGAGCAGCAGATGGTGAAAGAGCAGGGTTCACTATACTTAAGAGAAGTCAAACCGAGAGCGTGGAGCTGCTCATTTGGAGTAGACTAAATGCCGTTCTTAACGAACCGACTTGAGATTTCAAGTATGCAATTTAAAACCTGGAAATACTGAAGCAAAACGCAGATTTATGATCTGATGCAGACTGTGGAAAATATGAAGCGCATTTAAGAACAGTATTTTTACATATTATGTTCTGTACCAGTCAAATAAAATGTTACATTTTAATTACTTTGAGATTAAAAAGAACATTACATGGCAACAACTTTCATTTATAAATCGACTGCATAATAGAATACCCATCCCCTATTCCTGATACAGAGCAGTCTGTGGTCACTCAGATCTTAAAGTTCAGGAGTGCCTGAAAGGTGATTGGTTCTAGCCCCACATCTGCCATGCTGCCACTGTTGAGCAAAACTCTTAACTCTCAATTGCTTGCAGTCTCAACCGAGCTGAATTTCACTGGTGTTATAGATTGTCTACATACACACACTCTCACACACACACTCTCACACACACACTCTCACACACACACACACCCTCACACACACACACACCCTCAAACACACACCCTCACACACACACACACCCTCACACACACACACCCTCACACACACACACCCTCACACACACACTCACACACACACTCACACACACACTCACACACACACTCACACACACACACACACACACACACACAATAGGCTGTGTCTGAAGGGATGGTCAAAACTCTGGATTGGCACCCTGTTTTTTTCCTACCTTGCACCCAGTGTTTCCCAGTAGCAATGCAGCCACTGCAACCCTGACCAGAAATAACAGGTTGATGTAAAACCAAATGTTATTTGTTTTTTGTTTATTAGGAGAGCATTTGATTCAGTTTTAGAATATGGACTGTCTAGCAAGCCTTAAAATGTCCTTGTTTTACATTTTAAATACACTGTTGAATCACATTCATATGACAACTTCCTGTTATGGTCTTGGGAATGTTCACCCAGCATCCTCTGGGTCTGGATCAGAGAGTTCGTTTTATGGATCCTCCCCCATTCACTCTCCAGCAGCTGTTGGATGCACTGCAATCAGCATGGCTCCAGATGCATCTGACAACTTCACAACAGGAAATTATAAGTCACACCCAGCCTTTGTTACTCTGGATATTAACTGGTGGCCATAATTTGTATGTCAGCATATTCTTTAATCCGAGCAGCATGGTGGCTTGGTGGATAGCACTGTCGCCTCACAGCAAAAAGGTCCTGGGTTCGATCCCTGGGTGGGGCAAACTGGGACCTTTCTGTGTGGAGTTTCCATGTTCTTCCCGTGTCCGTGTTGGATTCCTCCGGGACCTCCGGTTTCCTCCCACAGTCCAAAGACATGCTACCAGGTTGATTGAAGACACTGAAATGTCCAGTAGGTTCCTGTGATGGACTGGCGCCCCATCCAGGGTGTTACCATGTGCCTTGCGCCCGTTGAAGAGCTGGGATAGGCTCCAGC
>JAYDZG010000039.1:9162914-9177047 GCA_034509265.1 Microcambeva bendego
ATATATTTTTAGAAAGCCAGCCAATGCCCAATCTATTTTATCCATCGCATTTCATTGACGTCCACATCTTTCAATCGTGGAGACTTTGGACGACACACCGCAAAGCATGGTGTGTCACATATACAACAGAATGAGTGATGCTGTAATTGCTGTTGTTGATACTCAATTTGCAGTGCAAGTATTGGACAAAGTGGTATCGACCCAGCCCTAATTTTAGCCACAATTAGATTTACCAGAGCAACACATTGGCGCAGTTGTGTGGCAGTCACTTCACTGAAAGTCCTAGGTTCTATGTTTTTCCCCACATTCATAGTGTCTGTTGGAAAACCTAGTGAGCTCTAGCTAGACAATGTGTTTAAATGTATTTGTAATTAAATTGTAATTGATTCTTAGTTGGTGTAAAAGTATCCTAGAGTCTTGTGCAATGGAATTATATGAGGTTAAAGATCTGTTTCTGTAATTTTTAGTAAATGTTCTGATAAGCCCTTCGAAGTAAATTCTTCGTTCAGCACTTTGGATCTTTTCTTTAGATCACATTGTAGAGTCTCTGAAGGAAATTTAAGGCAGCTGCTTCAATTTGCTGGCATGGTTCAAAAATAAAAATGTTTTATATTAAACATGGCTGCTGACATTTAGCTTTACTGTGTTTTATTTTCTTACCATTTAAGTAAATAAGAAATGGATGCAAATATTTATTCTCATTGTTTTAACATATAAGGCCGTTATAGCGTGGTAGAAAAGCCCAAATAGTACTCCCTAGCTTCTCATTTGTCTTGCCTACACAAAATCCACTTGCAATTGTTCAACCTTCCCCCCACTGGTGCTCCTTTTATGACCTGCATCACTAGGAATGAGGAGATGGACTCCTACTACACAGCAAAATCTTTTTTCAGTTTTACAATAAAAGCTCAGTCTAGCATGGCGCTAGCCTGGGGATGTGTCAGTCATTTTAGCACAAAGCTCTTTTGTGTTAGACGCTACTCCAAACCTCTTATCCTGTTAGCCCTGTTAGCTTACGCCATCAGAGATGACCACGGGGCTATCATTTTCCAGCTCACTTTTCTCAGTTTCAAGCTTTTTGTTCTTGTAAACAGCCCGCTCTCTTTTTGTAACTGGTTGCGGTTCGGGGAGAAATCTCCCGCGAAAGCAAATCAATACAGCGCCATGTTAAAATAGAAACTCCAGGCTGTGCGTACAAGGAATTATCGATTTCAGGCTCTCGCTTGCTCTCTTACTCTCCCTGAAGCTCTTCAGCTGAAGTGGATCAAAGGATTATCCTGGTGTTGCTAATGATCAGGTATAGTGTTGCATCATCAAGCAGTGCATTTGGCTGCCGGAGGGGAAATGTAAGAAGTTTTGTGGTGCTAAAGAGTTTGGAGAAGGGAAACACAGCAACCGGGTCACGCACCGTCGGCCTAAAAAAAAGCTCATGCCGAGCTTGTTATCAGCTGTGCGATGTTGATGAAGTGTGTGAAAGGTTTAGAAGAGGAACCAAAGTGTTCCGGTTCTCGAGGGATGGTCGGGATGTTAACACAGCGCGGTGCGGTGTTAATGAGGCCTTACAGAGCGTTACAGCTTGTCCTTTAACTTTAAACACTCCTGTGACTCCCTAAATGCCCAGAACACCATCTGTTGGACAACAGTTTAGAGGTCAAAGACTCTAACGAGCATGGTGGAGAGAAATAATGTACTTTGATGGCACATGTGGCAAGTTTAAGTGTGTGAAGATGCAAGCAAGAGACGGACACACGTTGACCTTAAACAGTTACGCTGCTGGGCCACATGCTGAGATGAAACACTAGCTTATGGGGCGTGACAACATAGCAATGATAGTTTACAAATCTGTTTTCTTTGCTTTTTTGTCAGCATAACCTGGATAGCCAAAAATATCAAAAACACACATATAGTTGAGTTTAGTTTTGCAACACCAATTGGCTATTTAAATCAATGTTATTCTTGTAAATGTATCTCCTTGTCAACTTATAACTGCTGTTTTGTCTCGACTGTGCACAAAGAAAGGTCCATAAAGACCTTGTTTAAAGCATGTGTCCAACTCAAGGCCCAAACATCATATTACGTGGCCCACGAGAGCTTAAAATACATATGATTATGTTTTATTAGCTTTGTATTTTAGAACAAACAAGCGCAAGTCATTTTTTGTGATCCACATATTGACTGCGTTATCACATCAGGATGTAACTGACACACACTTTTTCTCAGTCATGCGGAGCAATATCTGCAAATAATCACAAGGAAATTAATGAAATAAACCCTGGAGAAGTAAATAAATGTATGTGGCAAAAATAAATAAATATAGATGTAAAAATATACACAACGAATATACATCTAGGATTTTGACACCATAATGGAGTAAAGTATGTAAAAAATTCACTTCCAAAAACAACATATTGTCCAAGAATTAAAATATAATCACAGAAACAATT
This sequence comes from Microcambeva bendego, assembly GCA_034509265.1. NCBI lineage: Eukaryota > Metazoa > Chordata > Actinopteri > Siluriformes > Trichomycteridae > Microcambeva > Microcambeva bendego. The sequence continues at coordinate 9,165,359 of JAYDZG010000039.1, forward strand.
GGTTCCAGCCACAATGCTGACTGAAGGAACTCCAGTGGCCTGCACAGATTTCTGACCAATGTATCAAACACATTTTGGATAAACCAGACCATCAACTCTGTCTTCTCCTGATCTTACAAATGCATTTTTGATTAAATGGGTACAATACCAATGCTGTCCTTGTTTATTCATGATATGGCCAAGAGGCACATTAATATGTCTATTCTAATATCTTTAAAAGGCTGCTTTTGGAAATTTGTCCCTACTAATTCAAGAGAAAATTTGGAAGGTTGTAAAGCCAGAGACTGTGACTTCATCATAAAGGTGCTTGTTGGATAGGGTCAGGTTTATATTGTGGTCACTGATGTTCCCGAACCTGTTGTACAGTAAACATGTGATGAAACACTTGAGTCCCGTTGAAAGGTCCACATAGTTTTGCCACATAGAGTGAGCCATTTTCTTGTCGAACATTTACTTTTGTACAACCATACCACAAAGTCGATCTACAGCACAAACCCAACGTGCAGTCAAAGTTTGGTGCTTGAACAAAACTGTACAGGCTGCAGTTTGTCGAAGTTTGTGTTACGACCACATTCTTCATCATTTATTCATGCCACTTATTATTACCATCCTCTGGAGTGTGATGCTAAGACAAACCAAGCCTTAGAGTAATAGAGCAATTCCCCTTCAATTACGACCCCATCAACTAGGCGATGATTTCCAAAAGCTATTATTTAAGTGTGTGGGCAAGAAAGAAAATGAAACCCTGCAAACTATTTGCTTAATTTTCATCTCTGTGCCTTGATTGTGGGCACTGAGGGTCGATTCTGATTAAATTATGGTGCTTCTTAGCACGCAGAGCTAATACCTTCAAGAGATGTTAATGTCGGTTGGGAGTTTCCTGTACGTCCCCAGCTTTAGAAAGTGCACAGATGTGTCATGTTTTAGTCGGACCTGGAATCAACTTCATGCTGGAGTAAAAGAAAATCATTTAGCACGTGCTGACCAACCCTCCTAAGGGCTTTTTGATTGGATTCAGTGGAGACCAAGAGATTTATCATGATTAATAGATCCTGTTGACAGCTGGAATCAGCAGGGCCTTGCTGCTCGTGCCAGTCGCAACTGCAGTCAATCAGTGCCAGTGTGTGCCAATTTATACAATTACTCAGGGCAACAAGTACAGCTCAGCATGCCAGCTGGAATATTGAAATCTGCAGGGCTTTATACTGTATGCACACATTCTATCACAGCTAGCCCCAATTAGCTCTTTTTTATACATCAAACAGCCTCCTGCAGTAATTAGGTACCAAACTTTTCACAGAAATCTAAATCTTTGGTCTCTCTGTGAGGCTAAACTTGTACAACTTGAACGAATATCTTGATTTTTAGTGTAGTCCACATGTTTTAAAGGTTAAGGTCAGGAATTTGGAAAGGTCGATTCAGATGTTCAAATCTTAGCCATTAGAAATGCACAATCTTCAAGACTAATGGACAGATTTAAAGAATGTGTCGAGGTTTTGAACATTTAGATTCATTAATGTAGCGTTCCTTCTTCACTACTCTCAAAAGCACGTTTGGTAGCAAAACTGTTCCTTTCTTTGATAAGTGATAATTTCTCGTCAAGCTTGAACACGAGAAAAAAAAAAGTTGGTTAGTATGATTTTTTTACGAGCGATCTGGCAATACGGCAGCAACAACGGTGGCGAGTGTGACAGCTCAGCAGTCAGCACAGTTCTCAGTAGAAGAGGTATAGCTTGTAATTTGTGATGGCAAACTGAAGCTTTCAGAAGCAATGAGGCTTTTCTTCCTAACTGTATCGAAAAAAGGTATATTACTTAAAGCTTCATAACACATTAGCTGCTGGCCAAAACCTCAAAGTGCTTTCTGAAAATATAGGATCCTTATTTGGGATTTGTGCATTAAAATATGATTTTTGATGGTTAAATAAAAGCAGTGGACAAAACTAATTTTTTTTTGTAAAACATTATTCATATTAATAAAATATTATGTGTGCTACTAAAACATGTTTATTAATGGTATAATCCCAATTTAAAAAATATTTATTTAAACTTTATTTTCCTGGTAAGACAAAAAAGTTAATGAATCAGGTCATTCGGAAACGAAAGATTTCATTGCCATTGTAAAAATGTATTAAATTTGGGATTCAGTCTACTCAGACTCAGGGCATAGTCCATCTTCTGATGTGACTCCTTTAATGTCTTCGTGAGCCATTAAGGACTGACAAAATGTTTGCTATGTAAATGAATTGAAATACACACTCTCATCTTCAACAAAACTCAAAGCGAGCACCAGGATTTGTCTCTTTTGAATCCATTTTTTTCGTCTTTTTATTTTAGTATTTTAAAAAACCAAACATTGTGTCTTGTTCAGATGAGTGTCGCGTCACACCCCTACTGTTGATAGCTACTGACCCCGGCAGACCCGAAACACCCCACAAGAGCTGCAGTCTTGGAGATGCACTGATCCAGTCTGTCGATTTTTCCTGCTTCTGACTAACATTAAACTTCATTTAGTTAATTTGCTGCATAATATATCCCACCCACTAATATGTATCATGATGAAGAGAAAACATTTTAAACACTGGCATGTGGAGTAAATGAATTGATTACATGTGGTCGGCATATGTGACAAATGCAAACCACTATGAGATCTGTACAGAGCTTTCAAGACTTCGCTAATGCAAAATGTATAGCTTAGTTTATGGGATATTAGTGAATGTTTATATTTGTACAAACAATTCAGCAGCAATTCCAAACAAGGAACCAAAAAATATATTATACACCACACCCTTCATTGGTTTACTGCGAGTGCAGTGTGAAGCATGTTGCTTGATTTTTTTTCTTTTATATTAATACCTCCTTCCTTCTTTCCTTCATCCTTTCCTTTCTTCTCTCAAAAACATGATTCATGGATGAATCTCTGCTAACCTGATTATCCTCAGTGCATTGTTGAGGTGATTGTTTAGCATTTGAACTTTTCTTGGTGGTAAGACAACCATGTGTCCTCAATTTTCAGTGTTTTCTGCTTTCTTGTTTTGTTTATCACTATATGATAAAAGGTTTTGGCCTCTAAAGAAGGTCCATAATGGACCATTTTACTATTTACCTTTGTATTTGACTTGTCATGCAGAAGTGTTGTGAAACACTTGGATTTGTTCTACATAATTAGCAATATTGTCTGGTCTTATTCTAGGTCATACTAATACACAAACAATGTCTATCTTAATATGATTTTTATTTTTTTGGACCATTTTCTGAGCTTTGCCATCTCATGTCTTTCTAAAACAGGATAGTAAAGGGGTATATATTACCCGTGGCTACCTTTACATCAAGATAATAGAAGAGCTGGGGTTAGAAAACTGAGTACAATTATTTAAACTTGAAAGTCAAAGAAGGTACAGAAAAAAAAAACTTAAAATGTGTTATACATGAACAGTGATTGGCTGTTGTTCAAAAAGAGTCAAGCCAGACAGGGACTTTTGATAAATGAGGAATTTACTGTCCTGATTATTGCTGGCTGATCAGTGGAACCTGCACAGTCAGGGGATAATGAGTAGCAAGGTGTGGCATCAGTATCAGGGCGGGGTATCAGTGGAGAGGAAGCACAATGCATTTGGGTAATTTGAATCAGTAAAGTCCACACTTTAAACACCAATACGTTTACCATCAAGATATAATTAAAGGGAACAAACAGACTAATACTAGCTGTGGCACACCTGGTAATGATAAGGAAGATTGGTTTACATAGGTAAACTATGCCAATTTTAATGTAACAACACTGCTGATAGACTGCAATTATTTAATTAATTAGGCTACAAATGGTCCAGTTTAAGCGATTTGGTTCAGGGGGTTTGGTCAGGGGTTTTCCCATTTCATGATTTATTTGGGGGACTTGGAGGTTCTAATCAAGGATGGTACCTCAACAAAAGGGTTTCACACCCACAGGACAAAGGTAGTAAAATCAAAGCGCATTGTGATCGCATCAGCATTTTTTGTGAACCCACATGAGGTCCTAAACCATGGTTTTCTAAAAACGTAATTGATTGATGAATGAATTAATTCATTGTTTGTGTTTTATTACTATCATTGTAACTTGGATGAAGACCAACATTATATGCAATTCTGAAATAAAATCAAACATGTTTATTGCCTGATCCATCAGATAACCTAAAGCCAGCGAGTCTTTTTCCAGAGGAAGAAGTGTCCCGGAGTGTCCCCACCACCATGACCCTGAAAAAGGCAGCCCGTGTCCATGCTAGAAACAGGAGAGCGCAGCCCAGTTTGGCTGATCTGGGTAAATAATATATTAATGCATGTTGATGTGGATTTTTTTACACAGATGTTTGACTGACTCTGTGGTTTTCTAGGGTTCTCACAGTTGTCAAAGTTACCTACACTTCAAGGGACATGCATTTTGACCTAAAGAACACTAATTAGGCCTTTTTATTAGTGCGTGACCTCACAAGTGCTCCTTTTGCTTGATCTGCTTTTACTTAATCTAAAAGGATTTAGGCTGTAAAAGCCAAATCAGGGGGTTTTAAATTTGAATGTCCAGCAAGGTGTCTAAATCCTATAAAATTAGCAGCGGCAGGAATCCCTCTGAAGTGTATGTAGACTTCTTGACTGCTGTTCTTTCTGTACATGTCCTGCTGTAAGCAAGATCACATCACTGCAGCTCTGATTCTCTGTTGCTGTGTGTAGCGTAGCCTGCGGCAATGTCCGACCCTTGCAATTCAATAGCAGTAAACACACACTCACATTACATGACTTACATTGAACTGCCGGATCCATCACAGAACCACAATAAATGAAGCATGATCTGAACTAATGTTTTAATTACATGATTAAGGCTTAATTTTTGATTATTTGATTGTTATTTTAAAATCATGTCTTTGTCCATTTTTGCATTTATTTTTACCCTTTTCATCCAGTCTAGTCTACTTCCAATACTGCAGATTATTACATAAACTTTTCAAGCTGTCAGTGGTGGGTTCCCACACAGTCTTGCTACACTCCATGTCATAACAATGCTTAGAGCTGTCCACTACCCCAGTAACATCTTCTCACCACTGACATACAATGAGTCACATTTTTATAACAATGTTGTACTTTCACTGGCTCAACACGTAGCTCATGAAGGAAGCCATGTTTCATGAGCTGGCGTGGTGAGTATTTAAGGTGTGGAAGGCAGTCTCAACCAACTTGTGTATTAATCCATCGTGCACATCATGTTCACCTATACATAAAGATCATCTTCCCTGCGCTGGAAGGGATCTTCCAGCAAGACGATGGGACACGTCACATGGTTAGAAGTGTCCAGCATTGGATGGAAGAGCATGAACAACACTTATTAGTACTACCTTGGCCCCATAATTCTCCAGACTTAAACCCAATTGAGCACCTGTGTGATCACCTTGATTGATGTGTTTGCTCAGAAAATCTTCCTCTATTCACCCTTCGGAACCTACCAAGACCTTATTGAGTGTCAGTCTAGCTACTGCCCATGCTTCACATGGCAGTTACTCAGGATATGAGATGGTGTTTTGGGAGTTTTGATTTTGGGATTATTTAAGTAAATCCTCAGTGCGGTGCTGAGTCACCATCAGTGGGTAAGTGGTGGGTGTATGTTACACCCTTGCTAAACTGTTGAAGTGATCTTGTGTTCTCTTTCATCTTTACACTGTAATTGCCTCAAAATTTGGAATCCATTAAGAATTTGAACAATTCATCCTTCTGAATCAACACATCAACAGTCTTTTTGATTTTCCCTTTTGTTCCTGGGAGAGAAGCATTGATTGTATGTCAGTCCATTGCTGGATGGAGTAGCTGGTTTGCTGACCATGTTCTGGTCTCATCTAGTGCCTTCTCTACAATAGATACAGTCATGGTGGTGAAGAAAATTACTCTCTCTCTCCATTGATTTAAACAGTGGAACACTGTTACACCCGGACTGTTGAGAACGTGACTCGTACACCACTCAGTCCAACACAAATCAATGTCTAAGTTGTTGCCATCTTTATTCCTGTGTTTTTTTCTTTCTATAGTTAATACCCACACACTCTGTCCAGTCCTGCAATTGGATGTAGAAACACTCTGCTGGTGATTCAAGTCACTAGTTTACTCGTCTTCAACAGCCCACGTTACAGTATGACTCAGCCAGGCATGGGACCCAGCAGAGCCAGTGAGTGCCAGAGTTCACTTTTAAGGCAGCATGAGCATCTGTTGCAGTAGATTCTCACCCACCTGATACTAATGGAGCCAAACATGCAGTGCCTGCCCTCAAACTACCAAGCTTTTCCCTTTACATCAACTTTCAGGCATTTAAGCCTGGAATCCCATATACAAACCCCACTTGCCCACGAGCTCCATGAAGAACAAGGAGAACTGCTGAAGTGATTGCTATCAATCAAACTCTAAATCTTGCGGTTTCTTTTTGAGTGGTCGAAAGTCACCCATATTAAAATCTTTACCCAAAGCGACTTACAGTACTGTGACAGTTTAAAGTCTGAGCAATTGAGGGATTAGGGTCTTGCTCAAGGGCCCAACTGCAGCAACCTGTCAGTGGTGGGGCTTCAACCTCTCAACCTTTAGTTTACTAGTCCAGTTCTGTTTACTAGTCCAGCCTTGTTGTTAAGGTACTGATGTTTAAAATCTTTTGTGGATCTCCAAAAAACATAACTTGTGTTTAAGCACTGTTTAACTAACCTTGTGCCACAGCTAAATTAGGGGGCATTATTAATAAATCCAGAAAAAGTTTTATAACAATTGACAACAAAAGTTCATAAACAATTAAAAAAAAAAAACACCAGTGAAATTGTACAGTTCAGTTCATTTTCTTATTAGGGTTGGGGAGGGGTGCTGGAGGTAACACCCTGGATGGGGCGCCAGTCCATTGCAGGTACCTACAGGACAATTCAGTGTCTCCAATCAACTTGGTAGCATGTCTTTGGACTGTGGGATGAAACCGGAGTACCCGGAGGAAACCCACGTGGACACGGGGAGAACATGCAAACTCCACACATAAAGGACCCAGATCGCCCTACCCGGGGATCGAACCCAGGACCTTCTTGCTGTGAGAATTGATTTATATAAATATAAATATTTAATTTAATGGTTTAAAACAAATATTAAACTGCAACATAACTAACAGTGAAATTAACTAACATTAAATAAAATGAAACATCATATTTATCTGAATTACCAGAAAAAATATTCATTGAAATTCTACAATAATTTTAATTTCCATGACAGTGAATAATTTGTTCCAAATTTAGAAGTAACAAAAATATATTATTGTCTGATTTATGCATTGAGTGACAGGAAAACATATTTAAAAAACTTGCCAACAAAACTTCTGCATGTTCGGTAATTAAACCCCTTTTGCATGAATTTATTTACAATTATATAAAAATTGTGCTTTCCACTCTGACAGGTCCTATGGGATCAGTGTTTTGAGTTCTTATGTACATATTTTATAGCCACAAGCTGACATTGGGGCTGCTGCAACAATGGGAGGATTAAATAAGATTGCATGTCATATTATAAAAGTACTTTTTATGATTTAGTGATTGTTAAATGAATTCTAATAAATGATTAGAATTAAATTATATATTTTTAAAAAACAACCCACCAGTTGGGAACAACTGCTTTAAAGAGTCACGCTTGCTCATGTTGGTTATTTTTTAATCAGAGAAATGAGTCCATCAATGGATTACAGATTTTAATCTTAAACCTCATTCTTAAGACATTAATGGGAATGACTGAGTGGAGAGAGGAAGCACACTGATAAGTGAGCTATCAATCACCTCCCCCTTATCAACTGTATCTTTTTAACCTTGTTTAAGATCACAAACACAGAACTGTTCTTTTTTCAAACACCCTGCAACCCATGGTGACTTTGATCACCAGCCAACAGTACATCAATATGTGCAAAAGATAAATAGAAAACATGACTACACGCTCACGGTCGCCCTTGTTCGCTGGACCCACTCGATCCCAGCATGCATTCTGACAGAGAAAGGAGAGAAAAATTTATCCTGATCCGGTTGCTGGTTAAATTAAACACTGGCTGCAAGGAATGAATACTCTTAGCATTCTGCTAATCCATAGAAAGGATTTGACCTCACTCCAACCTTTCCCAGACATAGATAATGATGCCTGTGTAGATGCCCAGCAGGTCAATAGCCTCACTAAGGTTCAAACCCAAATAATAGATCACTGCACCACCCGAACACCCCAAATAAAACTTAATTACAGTGTGGTTTTTAGGATTCCAGTCTGTGTTGAAAAAGAATCTATAGAGACACAAATACATTTTGTTTCTGACATTCTTTTCCTCTGTGTTCGCAGCTTTACTTAACTGCATGATCTCAAGGTTATCCGGAAAGGACACTTTCAGGGTTCGGAAAGATCAATCTTGTTGTCAGAATAAAGTGAGGTCTAAAAAAGATGTGGAATATGAAGTGCAGATGAAAGACGAGACATTTTGCTTTTCTTTACTGAAGCCCACACTCACCCAGCATGAATTATTCAATGCTTTTAGCACAGTGCGAGTCTGGTGATGGAAGACTAACCACTTTCTTTTTCGCCTGCTAAACCACTGTCTTTTTCTGACATGCGGAACAACCTCTCACATGACGTACCTTGGATAATGCCGCCCACTACAGGCTTTTGCATAAGTTTAGGCAATGGTCAAATTTCAAGTAAATACAAACAAGCACTTTATCTAAAAAAAATATCGATCATCCAAAACATTATGACTACCATATTAATGGTTCTTCCAGAATCATTCCAGAACACAATGTAGCAACACACCAGGGATAAGACGCCAATCCATCATCTCGTCCTCTCAAACCAATCATGCCTGTACATTGACCCCTGTTGGCATATAGGTTAAAATCCACACTAATAGTTGAATGTCTTAATTTACCCCAGAACACTAAAAAAGGTTTATTTCATTCACAAGTTTATTTATAAATTATTTGCAAGAATAACCCTGTTAACATTATTATTTTATTATTATGCACAATATTACATGGTGCATGATTCATTTTGGCCACTTGCACTAGTCAGAAGAAACTATGTTTACATACAAAAACTTTTTAAAATAAGAACCAAAGCTCTGTGGGTCCTAGACTGTATGGCAAAACTATCTAGACACCCTTCTTTATTATGAATTGAAGAATTTCCACAGGTGTTATAAGTCAATAAGAACAGTTGGGGACAGTTTTGGAAAGATATGAGTGGATAAGTTTGGTGTGTGTTGTCCCTGGTGGCCTGCATATAACTGTGACCTCAACCCCAAATGATTGAAAGGATGATCTGTACCTGACCACACAACTGTTCTTTTGAGCAAACCTAAAAGTTCTAGCTCTCTGGCAACTCTTTCTACCCTTAGTTTTAGATATGGATGTCCAACAAGCTCAAGAAAAAGTGTCCTCAAACTTTTGGCTGAATTGTTTTTGAAAAAAAAACAACAACATGAAGCTCCAGGCATCCAGACACAAAGGTGCAAATCTATAATCCGTGACAGGCTAGCATTCACAGGTGACCCATATTAATGTGTTAAAACTAGGAGCATGTCCTGTTTTCCTGAACCTTCGGCACTTGTGAAAAACAATAAGTGAAAAAATAAGTATCACATTGTGATGTCACATATAGGCTCATTCAGGCAGGTTACATACATACTGCACATGGATACATCTAGAAATTTATTTACAAATATGGAGGGATTGAGGAATTTTTCTAGGCTTTATATTTTTAGGGATTGAATCCGGGACGTTCTTGCTGTGAAGTCATAGTGCTGTTTAGCCACAGTGCTGCTCTTATTGTGGAACTTTATTTTATACATTTTTATATATTAGTTATGTGTCTGTACATGCTTTTAGATATTTTTACATGCCCCTTATCCTGAACTCAACTAAAATGCTTGGGATAAATAATCAGCTCTGACAGATCTGACCCTCCTAATTTCACATTCTCTAAAATCCGTTGCTTAGACTGTACACCACATTTTTCTGAGCTTATATGATTCGTCAGCCAAATTTTTATAAGTTTCCAAGGTTTCATGGAACTCCATACCGCTTCAATGAATACTTGAAATGAATCTCAAGCATTATTAGCATACACCCCCTCCAGACAGATAAATATCCATCCAGACACCTTTGGAAAAAAAACATTTTTTGTGTAGTGGAACAGAGCAGCAGAACATAAATTAAACTGGCAGAATTAGCATAGCATTAGCATTCATAGCCGTCTGCGGCAGCATTGGGTTCTCCACTCTGCGTCGCTCGGCGTACTCTTGTGTGCTGTTGATTCAGTCAACTGGATATTTGTGATCAGTAGTTATATAAGGATAACATCGCTAACCAGGTCAGCCAGCTCTGGGCGATAAGATCGCGGCTGAACTATCAGAGGAACCCGACAGGGTCAGCTATTCCCACAGACCTTGAAATTACATTCCTGGTTTGGAGCGTTAACACAATCCGAGCTGGCACGCCAAGCTTCCTGCAGGGTACCGCAGCTAATGAAAGTGTGTTTGCAGCGCCAAAGGTTTTTCAACCGCTAAATTAGCAGCTAGCTTTAATTCCCCCCCTTCATTACCAAGGCCACCTGTTACCTGGTGTGACAGTGGCAGACTAGGCCTCGGGAGGACATGAAAACAAACCCACTGGCACTGGGTGTTCGGATCTGTTCTCAAATCTCTGGTTCTGGTTTAAAACTGCTGTTTGTGACTTTCACAGCTTGTCCCTCATGTATTATTTACCAGACCTTATTGACTGAAACCTGACAAGGCATAGAACGAGGAAAAGGAAATGGATGAGTAGGGCTGTAGTACTACATGACATGTAAGCAACTCGGAGTTCAGTTCTCACATCTTAACCAAGCACTTAAGCTGAAAAATAAAACTCTTTGGTTCTATAAAGGTTTTCTACAGATCTGTGTTTTTAAACTGTTGTTCACTTTAAGTATGATAAATATGATCATATTAAATATGATGTTTACTACAGAAGCACTTCTGTGAGTTGTTCTGGATAAGAGCATCTGCCAAATGCATAAAATGTAATGAAGTTCATCAGTGATTCATGTGTGGAATTATGAAATACATTTATTTATCGTTAAAAGACACATTTAAGGTGGATAAAGGCAGAGATTGTGGTTCACCCTACACAACTGGTTATCTTGTAATCTGGAGTCTCTTTCAGTTGTTGTGGTTTTGACACCACACGATTGATCTGTGATACCGGGTTACACACTACATGATCTACCTTCTCCCAAACTACGACGTGTCACTAAAAGCACTCGAGAACTGAGAAGAGGTTTAATGATATCATGTCCAAAATGCACATCAACTGTAAGCGAGCGATCAAAGTAAAAATAAATGAGTTAACTGGGCTATGCCACCAGCATTCTCTGTTCTGTAGTGATTTGTAGCTTAATAAATCGTTTTTGCAGTGTAGCGTGGTATTACGATAAGATCACAAATACTGTAAAACTTATGTGTGCCGATGTATTCTGTGAATACCGTAAATTCCGGCCTATAAGCCGCTACTTTTTTCCCGCACTTTGAATACTGCGGCTTTTAGCACGGAGCGGCTAATACAAGTTTTTTTTCATGGCGCAAAAACAGTAGACCAATAAAATTGAAGAATAGTTCACAGAGATCCAATGAAATTGTGCGATACATCATG
>JAYDZG010000039.1:9185232-9216484 GCA_034509265.1 Microcambeva bendego
TATATATATGAGAAAAGTTGTGCCTTCACTGCATAGTAAGCATCTGTTCAGTCCTTCAGTCCGATTATTACACAGACACTTTAGGCACATAAGAATGTAGACACCCTTATTTTTGGGAGCACACAGTAAGACATAAATGCTGTCCATGTATTGAGTTTTCAGACAGACTTGTGGAATCAGAGAGATGGTTATTTGTTATAGGGTTATTATTGACTGATATCTGCTGAAATAAAGGGCCACTGGTAGAGCTGTAGCTAGTTTTTGTATTTCTGTAGCAATAATTGTCTGGAACTCTAAAGTATGATGTTCAAGACAATAAAATGTAAACATTCTGTGTACCGACGGCTAAACTGTAGAAATTCAAGACACAGTGTCACCGTGTTTTACTCACGGAAGTGAATTTACACAACAGGTCTAACATTTCCAAGACAGAATTCAGATAAACACCTTGTGACTGATTCAATTTCGGGGTTGGACGTCCACATGGCATCTTGTAGGACTCAAGCAGGTGAAACCGATTGGAAGAAACCAGCCATGAATTGTTAGTATTGGCGAGCCTTAGCGAATGCTCAGGTTACGGAGGCATGTATATGGTGACGCACCTGTTCTCACATCTGAAGGGGTCAGGCTGATAGAATTTTGTGACTGTTTACCATCTGTTGGAGTGCTGGAAGCTGGAGAACCACAGGCGCACAAACACTCTCACACATGGGGAGTTTTGTACACAACATCATTAAACACCAGATCTTACGTTTCTGTGCGTCAGGGCTGAAATGTGTAGATTTATAATTATTATGGTTTTTCTAGCTTGCCATCTTCGCAGAACCCATTTTGGCTTGGTCTGCTTCATACAGATTTTAGCTTAAACTGAGATTAGATATTCTAAACCTGTTTAAGTAATTTAGATATGTAGGGAAGCTGTAGCCTAGTGGTTAGGACTACTGGATTAGTAGGTTGCACTGCTGTTGGGCCCTTGAGCAAGGCCCTCAACCCTCATTGCTCAGAATGTATACTGTAACTGTATTGTAAGTCACTTTGGAATAAAGCATCTGAAAAATGCTGAAAATGTAAATGTTAAATGTTAACATGCTGACCACTCATGTTGAGAATCACCACAGTTCCTTGTTTCTTACAAATAGCTCTCACTGTGGTTTGCTAGAGTCCAAATACTTTGAAAGCAACTGATTTATGTGAACTATATTTGACTGGTGGACCAGATTGAGTAATTCTTTGTGTAAATAAACCCAAAAGAGTACTTTTTTTTATGTTTTTCCATCACAATGTGTCTGGTTTGCTTTGAATAACTGGAACAGTGCAGTGGCACACCCTGGAGAAGATGCCAATTCAGTCTTGGACATGATCCAAAGACAGACACACCCAATCATGTCTGTATGTAGATGCGTGAGTGGTTCATACACACACTGGATTCCAGCTGTAGAGGAAAGCAAGGTGATGGGCTGAACTCTGTTCAGGCAGTTGAACCTAAAGTTTTTTGCTGGACATGGAGCCCATGGTCGACACTGTGGCTTAGTGAGTAGCACTGGCGCCTCACAGAGAGAAGGTCCAGGGTTTGATCCCCGGGTGGGGTGATCTAGGTCCTTTCTGTGCAGAGTTTGCATGTTCTTCCTGTGTACACGTGGGTTTCCTCTGGGTACTCCGGTTTCCTCCCACAGTCTAAAGACATGCCACCAGGCTAAATGAAGACTCTGAATTGTCCTGTAGATACCTGCGATGTACTGCCCGTTAAAGAGCTGGGATAGGCTCCAGAACCCCGACCCTGATTAGGATGAGTGGTTAAAGACAAAGAACTGAACTGATGAAGCCCATGGTGCCTCGGATAGTGATAAAGCAGTTGATGAAATGGTTTAATGTCATGTCAAAATTGCATATATTTACAACTAATAATGGTGACGTGTGTACAGCACTACCACTACATGTTGTTTACTATTGTTTATCACAGTAATGTCACTTCTATAATTTAAGAATTAAAAATATACTGTTTTTATAACAAAAAACATATATAGCATTAGAAAGGTTGGGTAAAGGAAAGAATGAAAATTCTTACATTATTTTTAATGGGAAAATAGATTTAACATACGGACATTTAGACTAAAGAACAACACCAATTAAATTTGTAAGTCAAGAATCTACTACATATCGAGTATATGGTTCAAAATCAGTTTCAGCTAGTCATAAATCATAAGCAGTACTTTTTATGTGTGTAACAGTAAAAAACTTTTCTTCACAGAACCACAGACATAGAGACAAAAGTACATTAACTGAAGAAAGTTCAGTTAATTGCATCATTAATTGCAGTTCAGGATACTTTGTTGTGACAGACCAAAATTATTAATGTAGATTCCTTATCGGCATAGGTGGTATCAGAATGGATGGCCTTGGGAGTGGAAACCTTGACTTGAAACAACACAATATTGGAATTATGCACAGAATCCAGTATGGACTAAAATGAAAAATAAATGAATATTGAATTATGTATGAATTAATATATTTAAATGAATATATTTCCATTAAATCTCATGAGCCCATTGAATATGGGAGTTTCAGTGGAAATGGGTAGCGTTCAGTCCTCATGATGACAAAGTTCTTGTTTGGGGGGTGGGTGCTTGTCTAAACGGTCTCATGTATGACATAATAATTTATTTTACTATTAACTAAAGCTTTTATTGATCTTTTTTTCCCCTTTTTTTCAAATTATTAATGTAGATTGCTTATCGGCATAGGTGGTATAAGAATGGATGGCCTTGGGAGTGGAGACCTTGACTTGAAACCACACTGTCATAGTGTTTGTCACATATTTAAATTTACTCTTAGCTTTATTTATGAATTTTGCTAGCCAAGTGCATTTTATCAGACTGAGCTGCAGAACATAATAATCAAATATGCCTCCTGAGAGTAAAAAAAGAATTGCTTTAGTTTTATAATGATATACTCAACAGGTTGAAAACCCCTGTATTATATTCTGGCTTAAGTGCTTCTTTAAGAGCAATGTAAGGATTCTCTGACCATCTTCTGAACTAAATTCTCCTAAATTAATAAGTTTCTGCCCTTGTGAAGGATCAGCCTGATGTTCGTCCAGTTTGTAATGGTTTATTATGTATGTAAATTTCCCAGTGGAGGTGTATAAACACTTCTGTGGTCTCATGATGCTCCTTGTATCTTGATAATTTAGAAAGCCAGTGAATAGAAGCATCTGGATCGAGATTTGTGTCTGGCTGTGTGAGAATAGAAAGATTGTGGGAGGTGCAGAACTGGAGAGATGCAGTCTTTAGGCCATGTGGGTGTGAACTCGAGGGAAATTAATGATAAATGTCAGGTTGCTGGGGGATTTCTTTTGAAGCAAGTGCTGAAATTAAATATGTGTATTTAGAGGAGTGAGCATGTTTGTGTTTCTTCTGTTAAGAGAAGAGTTTTATTCAATGACATGAAGTGTTTTCAAATCAAGGCTGCAGAATAATTTTGTGTATAATTCTCATTTCTCACACTGGATCAGTAGAGCTATAAGACCTAGTCCAGACTAACACATACAAAAGGATTCACCCTATCGATCATATGAACCCTATCATTTGCAAGCTACAGCTGACTTTTTGTTTTATTAAATACATTTTTAACACTATTAACTCAAATTATTAGTGTTAGTGTTTGCTTTTAGATTCCTTTACTTATGTGACTGGATTAGAAAATATGAGATTTGATAGGCAGAGATTCTGAACTCCTCGGTTTAAAACTTGCCATTGGCACCAGCCTGATCGGGGGAAACATACTCAAGGACATTATTTCATATTGATACCCATAATACTATGCATGAGAGATTGGCTGGGGTAACGAAGGCATGCTAATGGAGTAATGCAGGAGAAGCTGGGCACACCACATACCTGACCAATACAGTGGTGGTGAAACGTTGAAATAAAATGGCCAATACTTTTTTGAAGGACTTAGTTTTTAGAGAGAAAATTACTTTTCACATGGAACAACTGATCTGGATTGAGGGCTGAATGTGTAATAAATGTCCGTCTGAGGATGCTCTGAGGGTCAGGATGTCTTCAAGGCTTGGACAGTAGACCTTGAACACATGAGTATAATTACATGCTGCATGTCCACGTTTATTGCCTGTCGTGCTGAGCAAGAGATTAACAGCAGACCACCGCTTTAAACCTCGAGATCCTGCCCAGGACATAACACAGAGTGCTCATGGCTGAGAAGCAGTGCTTGAAAGAAATGATGGAGGGGTTATATCAGGGATTTTAGGATTAAATAAAACAAGTATTTGAGGATGACTGGAAGAGCAATTGAGAGTGTGAGGAATTACAAATGTAACTTAGTAAAATAAAAAGTAGCTAAAATACATAGAACCCAATATATTTTTGTTTATCTGTAACCCAATATGGACATTTTACTCGATATGAAAGAACTCAATATATTTTTTTAACATGTAACTCAATATGAAATGTTATATGAAAATCAATATTAACATTTTGAACCCAAAATGGAAATTTTAAAGAGAAATCAGAATAAAAAATTTGCAAAGAACTCAATATTGAACTTTTACATAAAACTTTAAACAAAACTTTTACATAGAACTTAACATGAAACTCTTATCCGATTAGTCGCAGCCGACTCACGGTCACTTGATGGATCATCGTATTTCGACAATGATAGTGGAGTAGTTTGCTATTGCTTTCTCCATATGGAATTTTTTTTTGGAAGCCAGTATGGATGTTAGACACAGAACTGAATTTACATATATTCATTAGAATATATAGGAATTATGCACATAATCCAGTATGGACTAAAATGAAAAAGAAATGAATATTGAATTATGTATGAATTAATATATTTAAATGAATATATTTCCATTAAATCTCATGAGCCAATAAGATATGGGAATTTCAGTGGAAAAGTGTTCAATCCCTATGATGACGAAGTTCTTTTTTGGGAGGTTTTCATTTTACTATTAACTACAGCTTTTATTGATATTTGTTCCTTTTTGTTCTATTTCTTAATCAACGTTCAGTTGTGTCTTTGTGTGTGTTATCTTCCTGACTCTCACTATTTCTCTTTATCTCTCAGCATTGCTGAATATTAAACAGTGTTTTTCTGTGAGGGTCAGGAGATGGGTCGAAGGAACAAATAAAAGCAGGTCTCGCGTCAAGTCGAGACCCGGAGATACGCTACTTAATTATTTTTGTAGGGCAACCAATGAACTCCATTGTGTGCTGATCATAATGGTATGCTGCCCGTTTCTAGTTTAATTAATGTGCGCATGTCTTTAATATTTATGCGCATCAAGCCATTATGCGGCCTGGCAGGGGCTGAAAGGGAATTCGTTCATTGTTTCACTGGCTTTATTTTTAATCAGAGCAAACATTGCAATCTCAATTACTCTAATGAGGAGAGTTCTTCAGAACCATGGTGGACAAAAAGAGACTGTAAGAAGTCTCATAGTTGTTTTTTTTTTTAACTTTTGCACTTCAAATATATCCACTCTATGGCTGAATGATCAGAGAACATATTAACATATTAACATATAAACATGTTTGCTAAGCCGTCCAAATCCACTTAGTCTTTCTCTTTGTATCTACAACAGCCTCTACTTTTCTGGATAGGTTTGTTACAGTCTGCTTATGGGAATGTTTCCTTTCCTTTTTATTTTCCTGGCCTTTTCTTCATCCATCCATGCACTATTACAGTTTAAGCCTGCAAGTTTGAACTCTCTATAAATACCTGGCAAATCCCACATTTTTTTCTTGTTGATACTTGTCCCTGATGCCCACTCTGCTGGTTCCTGTTTTACACTTGTAAAATGTCACTGAAATGCCAGTCCTAAGCTTTCATGTACTTTTAGCTCGAGTCGATTCGAGATTAGATCATTGCTTTGAGATTTGGATTTCATCACGACAGGATTAATGCCATGATTCTGTGGAGTCTCTCCTCCTTGCCTTGTCTCTCTCTGTATTCGGGTCTCATCAGTCTGCACTCAGGTGAAACACAAACAGATTAATGGATGCTTAAATCTCTTTCTCTCTGGTTACTCTGAGTAATGGGTACACACTCGTGATCTGTTTCCATTTTTCCTCCATTAAGGAACAAGGCTGTGAGCTTCTCCTGATTTCTCAAAGGACAGATCTCATGAACTCTTGTGCAGACATCATCAGTCCCTAATAGCCAGAAGTATTCGCAAAGTCCTTTCAGTGCCAAAAGTATTAGGGAAGGGGTGAATTGTGACTGGCCAATGTAGGGGTGATATTCAAAAAGCTGTTGTGGCATTGTCCTGAATGGCGGCTGCGTTCTTCAATTAAAGTTTAATTCATAATTAAGGTTCTGAATAATGTGTGGTTGCCTGTAATTTAACTTTTTTCAAGATATTGTAGACAACAAAACAAAGAATTTCTTTATTTCTTTCTGTCTCTGGGTACTTCTTTATATCGGTCTGTGTCTCTTTCTGTCTGTCTTTATTTCTTTATTTATGTCTGTCTATATCTTTTCCTTCCTTCCTTCCTTCAACCCCCCCCTCCCTCCCTCCATCTGTCTGTCTGTCTGTCTGTCTGTCTGTCTATTCCTTTTTTCCTGTTTGTCTTTATTTATTTATTTCTGTCTGTATTCCTTTATGTATTTTCTATATTTTCTTTATTGCTTTGTCTGTATGCCTTTAATTCTCTTTTTGTCTGTCTTTCTTTCTTTCTTTAGTCTTTTTTATTTGGAATTGGTAGATCTAGTAAAATGTGTATTTTTTTTAATAAGTAAGGGATGCCCATGCAGTTTTAGTAATCAAATGTGTTTAAACTAATTTTAATAAACATGTAACAGTTATTAGAATTAAAATTATGACAACTTTTGGTCCTCTGGTTTGAGGCCTTCTGCTTGTAAATTAATAGCACTTTTTCATCCACTTTGACCAAAATCTGGGACTCATTTCACAATGAGAGAAAAGAATGCATGACATCTGGATATCATCCCATCTAAGTTCACGCCATCTCTGTGGGTCCATTAAGGCCAAGGCCTTTGACCTACCATTGTGTTAAACCTCCAGGTGGCTCTGGAACCTCACTGCGCCACCGACTCGCTTCTCTAAACACACGCCGTTCCGCCGGAGCCACGGACTGACTGATGGGCTTTTACACGCTCAGTGTTCTCCATCAGTTCACCTTGTATTTCAAACACATTGAAACCTATAGTGTATACAAAACCACCTGCTGGAGTTCACAATCTAACATCTGCACAGTGTCTGAGAAGATCTGTACACACCTTCTTCCATATACTGAAAGAGCTTAGCTCTGCAGTTCTGTAGCAACAATTTTGGGATGGCCATATTCTGTTCAAACGAGGTTTTATGCATTTTCTAGTACATTGTTTAGTACTTTTTCAAGTAAATTACACTGCTTTGTTGCTGCTGCATAGGTAGTAAAGCTGTGGAATTACAGTACTATCATCCAGTCAGGTGGCCATGAAATAATTAATCTTCTGTTCTAACACTGCTGATTCACATTCAAACACTCCAGACTATTAATTTCAATTGCCAGTCCATTACCGATCAAACACAAATATCTTTAGTTTGCCCAATTAACCTGACAGCTTTTGCAATACCAAAGTAAACCCTCGTAAACACAGGGAGAACATGCAAACTCCACACAGAATGGATCCAAATTGCTCTATCTGGAAACTCAGGACTTTCTTGTGGTACCCACTGAGCCACCCTTAAGCTTCTAACTACTGTTCTGATTGACTATACCCAGGCCTAACAAGGGATTGGCATTGTATCCAAGGTGTTTTACTGCTCTGCACCCAGTAAACTAAGGAAAACAGACCCACCT
Organism: Microcambeva bendego; assembly: GCA_034509265.1. Lineage (NCBI taxonomy): Eukaryota > Metazoa > Chordata > Actinopteri > Siluriformes > Trichomycteridae > Microcambeva > Microcambeva bendego. The sequence continues at coordinate 9,193,062 of JAYDZG010000039.1, forward strand.
AAACCCTGACCATGAATGTAGCTCAATAATGTGTAGTATTTAGAAAAATAATATTGTTACCACTGATTCAAGATTATTTCCAGAACAGTCGTACCTTGATGTCCCTTAAACCTAAACTTTTAAACTCAAATTGTGTGAGAAACTCGTGAGTTTTGATATAATTTTTTTATTGATGTTAAATTAAATTGTATTAGATGAGCCTAAAACATATGCAGTTCCACTAGACCATGAAACATATTAACATTTCTCATTCATCCTTATGGAAGAAAACACCTCAAAACTCAACATTTTTTAAACTTGATGTCATTCCCAGATCCAACTGATGTCAAGTTCTCAGCAACCACTGTATCTCAGCTGAGAATATTCCTTATTAAAAAGTAAATCCACGCAAGAACTCCTTTATGTGGTGAAAAAGCTGCTTGGCTGTAGAAAGGAGCTCATATCTGGACATGCTGACCTCAGATAACCTCAGACTGTAGGCTTAGACGGCAACAGCTCAGCAGAGAACGGATGAGTGTAACCAAATTCAGCTTGTTTATAATTAAGTGTGCGCTTACACAACCTTTCACCTGCAGGTATTTAGGTACAAGAGCACTATAATGCTTTCCAGATCCCTGAGTTTAACACTGCAAATCCTTACAGACACAGTTTTCACACGCTCAAAGCCTCCTTAGGAGCACTGATCCCATCTGAAGTGTTCAGGCTCTTATCTTAATCGGGAGGATTTAAACTAGCTGTTCTAATAATCCAGGTTTTATCTTTTTTGGAGTGTTTAACAATTACTTTTTTTCTGGAATCAAGGTAGCTTAGAGTGTGAGTTTGGTACGTTTGGGCTCATGTTAAGGTGGATTGTAGGTGCATAGTTTGTTCCTGATCATGTGATTGGATTCGCTAAACAAGTAATGATGTACACTCATAGACTTTGACTGAATTAACCCCAATCCACACAGTTTTAGTTAAACATGTCCTATTCCAGTCTCTGCAACAGCCACATCTGCTCTCTAACTCTAATTCACGTCTAGCTTCTATAGGTCATATCTCATACCCTAGGATAACAAAACTCATAGAAACCTTTATCTAAAGGCAGGGGTAAAGTTTATTTGTTTGGATGTCATGATTTACACTTTGGGTACATTCATGACAGAGAAAGTAGTTGCTCATAATAAGATTCATTAGTTTACAAGATTATATCGAACACAGTAATGGACAATATTGTATGTCCAGTTAATCTTACTTGCATGTCTGTGGGAGGAAACCACACTACTGGGGGTAAACTCACACAGTCAAGGGGAGAACATCTAATCCCCACACTGAAAGGGCCAGGTCATACCCGCCTGGGGAAAAAAATACAAGTCTTTGTTGCCTTGAGGCAACAGTGCCAACATGATAAATAGAAAGCGATTTAACATTCTTTATTCATGGAGCATTTAAGAGCCTCAGTTAGACATTGTTTAGTCAAAAGGTACAAGATCTCAAAGTCTAAAGCAACTAAAAACACACCGGGTAATTGACAAACTACAACGTGAAGTGTGTGTGGTGGGGTGGGGGGGACAGGGGTTGGGGTGGTCAAGACAGGCAATAATTTTGGTCTTTGAGACGAATGTTCTAGGTTTACATTAATCTGTAAAGGTCGGCTGTGCTTGGTATTGTATTGAGCTGAGAAGTAGAAGTACTTCCGTCACTCTTGGCCAGACTTTCTGCCTTCAGACAATCATCCACAGAGGAAATTTCTAATGCTGAAAGGCACCAGCAAAATAAAAAAGCACATCAATTTTAGTTCTTTGCAAACCCTTTGCCCTCTCCACCACTCCTAAGTACTATGCTAGTCTTTAAATGTACATCGGTTGCTCTGACCACTTAGCACTGAGCACAAATCAAAGCGCCTTGCACTGGGTTTAAAATGCCCTCGGGACTAGCACTTATTTCTGCTTCTACACCTACAGTATCTTACCCACAGCTCCATCTGGATCTTTAATTCCTAATCCCTCATGTTGCCAGTTCTCTAGATCTGGATATAAAGCAAGCCTCTGGCTGCTGTCTATTCGGAGCTTCCAAAGATCATCTTTGACATTATTGAAAAATACTTTTTTTGCTTTTTAAGCAATTTGTCTATTTCTTTGTATTGTTCTTTCTTTCTTAATTCTCCTAATTATTCCTGCTTATACATGCACAGTTTTCCTTTATTTTTATTTACAAATATATTAAATATTTTAATTTTTAAATTAAAAAAACATTATTTTACTGTGGTGAAATTTATTTATTTATTTGCACAGAATGATTATAAACGACACCTTGCATCCCTTTAATTTATTTTAACCCCCCAAAAAATAAATTGTACATACAATGATTACGCATAGTGTAACACAGTGGGTAGCACTGTCGCCTCACAGCCAGAAGGTCCTGGGTTCGATCCACCAGATGGGGTGGTCTGGGTCCTTTCTGTGTGGAGTTTGCATGTTTGTGTGTTTCCCTTGGAACTCCGGCGATGAGTGTTTGTGTGTACGTGTGTGTGTGTGTGTGTGTGTGTGTGTGTGTGTGTGTGTGTCTGCCCTGCAATAAACTTGTGCCCCATCCAAGGTGTTTCTGTGTGCCTTGCGCCCATTGAAAAGCTGTTACAGGCTTCTGCGCTCCCTCTCTTTCCCTGTGACACTGATTGGATTTAGGGGTTTAGTGAGTGAGTGAGTGAGTGAATGAGTAATTACACATAAAATAACCAAAATGGGAGTTGAGTAACAAACACAACACAGACACGCAAACTGTGTGATTTAAACTCATTTAGAACTCAGATTTCGAGCTCCCTGTTGTGCTCTAAAACCCAATTACGTCTCAACTTCAATTTCCTGTGGTTAGAAATTCCCTTGATTTGGAGATTGGGCTCTGTGGTTCAGTGGGGCACCAGAACCTTGGAAATGACTTTTTGTTCAGCTCTTCTTAGGTTGTGCCATATTCTTCCCGTAGAACTTTAAGTTGAGAATAAAGATGAGTGAGGTGTGTAGGTGTGTTGGAGACAAAGATCAGAAATAAATTACATCTAGTGTTCTAATCATCTAATGGTGCTTTGTAATGTTGCCCTTTTTATTTTAAGTTCAGTCTGTATACATTCTTTGAACTAATTATTAGGCTCTCTGTGCTCCTTGGGTCTCTTTCCATTAATGTGTTTTCATCACTTCCTCAATTGCATTAATGCAGTGACCTTAATTTAACACTTCAGCCCAGAGAGCATTGTGTTCATTTTTATAAAAGACCAGAGGTGAATTTGGTCTTCTGTGGCTTTGAGTATTATAAAATGCCCATTTCTGGAAAGACTGGTGACTATATAAAGAGTGCTTTGACCTTATCTATCAAATTATACGTGGAAGAGTCTAAGGTCAAGCCAATTTAATTTGTATTTTATGGATGGATGGATGGATGGATAAAGGGATATACAGTATGCCCATCCCTGGTCAGGCATCTACATACTTTAGGTCACTGCTGGATCACTTCAAATCTTTTTTTATTATTATTTATTTAACTAGAAGAGATTCATTTTGGATCTTAGCTTAGACTCCATAAATAAAGTTCCCTCTGTGCTTATAGAACATTTCCTCACATCATTCCTTCTGTCTGACAGAGTCCTTCATGTCATCCTCGTTCGGACAGTTGCGTTCCTCCTGGTTTTATGCTGCTATCGATTTTCTCATTTGGACAACAGGAAAGTATGAATGAGTGATCTATTCAATTTGGGTTGGGATGTTACTGCCTCATTGTGATTTATAGACCTCCATTCTCTGTGCTCTAGGAATGATGGTGGTTGTCAGACAGATAGACATACGGTGGTTTATGGAGTGGGATTATGAAGCAGTGCATCCTGGGAAACATCTGTAATAGGCTTTAATGAGTGCTTTATAGGAACCGCAGTGAAACCCACAACTGGTCCAGAGAGACTTTTTAGACAGGCGGCATGGGAAACTTTGTGTTGGTCTAATCTGGATTTCTATATAAATTATATGATGTGGTCTGAACCTCATCCAAGCCGTAAAATTTCTCAAATCTTTTATGTGTGTCTGTGTGTGTGTGCTCTGTTCAATAAATCACAAGTGTGCTTTGTATCTTCAAGTGAATCACTGATCTATAGACCGACAAAACAAAACTTGTTTTGTCCCATTACATTTTTAATGTTGTACCACTTCTTCAGCCTGGTTGAGATTATGATGCTGGTTTCCCTGGAATCATAAAGCTGATTACTGAACTGGACAGCCTTGGACACCAGCAGTAGTGGTAGTAAAAGTATTTACCAATGTGACCAAGCTGAGCACTCTCATCAAACACATATTTAGCATATTTAAAATAATTGACATTTAAATGAACTATTAATTCTGAATTAACTTGTCATGATGTTCTTTGCAAAAGAAAAAAGCACATTATTTTGGTTAAACACTACAAAAAAATAATGAATTAAAAATACTTATGCTTAGTCTGTTGATTGCTTTTACCTGACAATAACTGATGCATTGTATCCCTCTGCACTACCTAGTTTGGCCAGCAGAAGGGGCTCAGAGTAATCTGTCAATTTCTGCTGACTGACAATAAGTGGTATATTTTTGCCCCTCACCAGTACCTTGTTTGGGTGGCAGATGGAGCAGAGGCTCAATAGCATGTAGTTTGGTCTGTCAATTTCTCTTAGCTGATAAGAACAGGTGCTTTTTTGTCCCTCTGCACAAGACGTTGGGTGACAGATAGAGCTCAGAGGAGGAGTAGCACATGATCTATCAGTTTCTGTTAACTGACAATAAGTGGTGCATTTGTGTCCCTCTGCACTACCTAGTTTGGTTTGCAGATGGGGCATTTTTAGGACAGCTTTTGTTTGATGAATTAACCAACAGGAATTTGAAATGCTTCATGCTAATTACTTTTAGCTTTAGTAGTTTTCCTTATTTATTTAAAACAAGCTTTGATCAATGCATAGATCACAAATCTTTTTGACTCTTTATGACTCCGTCATGAATGTACAACATGCTGAAAGTGTTTCTTTGAAATGGATTACAGCTTAATATTTTGTAACTGTAATGCTCAGTTCATTTTCTTTAACCCCTTATCCTAATTAGGGTCGGGGAGGGGTGCTGCAGCCTATCCCAGCTCTTCAACGGGCGCAAGGCACACGGATGGGGCGCCAGTCCATCGCAGGTACCTACAGGACAATTCAGTGTGTACAATCAACCTGTTAGCATGTCTTTCGACTGCCGGAGGAAACCCACGTGGACACAGGGAGAACTTGCAAACTCCACACAAAAAGGATCGCTCCACCCGGGGATCGAACCCTTCTTGTTGTGAGGCGACAGTGCTACCCACTAAGCCACCGTGACTCCCCATAACTGTAATGTATTCTTCTTTTTTTAATAAAAGAGGGTTCAAACTCTCTTACTTGAAGCATTTCTGCAATGGGATTAAAATGACCACACAATCCCACTAGTGTTTCTAAATAAAGACAGATGAAGTAATCTGGCAGTAACGTGATCTGGAACCCCTGTGTAAGGTCATTAGGAAATTTGATTAGGGGGTAATGACCTTCCTGGTTGTGTTCCTTTAGCTCTTGTTGAGGATGACCGAATGGTAGAGGGTCTTTTTTGTTCGCAGTTCCAATTATGCTCGGTTTGAACCCTGCTTCATGGTCAAATGTAACAGATTTAGCAGCAGGTGCTTGTGTTTGCTGGATTGTGTGAATGAAATTGCGATGACCATAATAGTCCCTCAATACCACAGATGCTGTATAATTAGCCAAAATCAAACATTTGGAATTTAAATGCCATTGATTCATACTTGTGGTGACCATATGGAAAACATTTCTCTAGAACATTCTGTCTTAGGTTTGGATCTTCAAACTTCATAATGGCTTGTTCATTATTCCTCCAATCGTATCCATACTCACACTGAATACACAATTGCATTGTAGAATCCATCTGGCAGTTTCATTTATTTCATTAAATAAATAATGAGTTTGCTAACACTAGGTCCAATGCATCAGTTTGATATCTAATATTCTAATCATTCGGTCAGAAGTAGTAAGTGGATATCTGGATATATACCAGGCATAATATTATGATCACCTTCCAAAATTGTTTTGGTCCCTTTTTTGCTCCCAAAATCCATTCCAGCACCTTTCTATCATGAGCTACAGTAGCTTGTCTGTTGGATCAGACCACAAGGTCCGGTCTTACCTTGCTACGTGTACAGTGATTTGCAAAAGCATTCATACCCCTTTAACTTTTTTACATTTTGTCACCTTACCACACCAAACTTACATGTATTTTATTGAGATTTTTGATAGACCAACACAAAACGAAAAATCTGAAAAGTGTGACGTGCATGCTTTGGTGTGCTTTTGATTGAAAGCCATGTAACACACTGCTGTTGGCATGACATACGGTCTAATCAGCCAGGAATTTGATCTATAGCCTTTGTCCCCTAACATAATGATGTAAAATGAAGTTATTTTATTTTGCATTCTGTTTATAGTTGATGTAACAAGCACTCACTATGCATTTGTGCAATAATGCATGTCCAGATGTGCATCACAAGCAGGGACTGCTAATATAGCAATGGCTGACCAGCAGTTTTACCCCAGCTTCCACACAAGCAATATGCAAGACAGAATTATGTTGTACACCTGTACATTTATATATAACAAATAAAGCCATTGTATAATATTATGTAGTCTAATATTTATATCAGTTCTTTAAATCAATATAATATATATTTTTTCCAAAATATATTTAAATATAATTAGCTTAAAATAACAAATTAACTAATACAATTAAAATATTTTTATTTTTTATATCTTGCAATAAATTATTTAGTAATTTATAGTAATTTTAAATCCTTATGTACTCTTTGAATCCTAAAAATTGCTTCTTGCTGCTTTGCTTTTTTTTCCCCTGCATATTTTTGCCACCTCATACCCCCAAAAGTTCATTTCTAAAACTCACAGTATGGCACACTCAGCTTTTCCCCATGGTCATGAATCTCACTGCTAGTTTTACCTGCCAGGGATTGAGCCGAGTTAGCCATCCATCTTTAGATGTGTTGGATGTTAAATTTAAAAAGGTATGGCCCGAGAGAACTGGGTCATATGCACTTTTAAGTTCTGAAGACACAGCTACCAAAATGAACCTCATCAATCAAGAAGAAGAAGTTCACAGCACTTATAATCCTTACTCCTGCCACGGCCAATTAGAAAGAGGGACTGTTTTTTGTGTGACTATTAGGAAAACGAGCAGGGCACTAGGGAATATAACTTTTTGGTTTTGGTGGTGGAAACACTTTTGTAGCCAGTGAACCTGAGTGGGGTTCAGAATTCAACTAGTGAGAAAAGGTTTTGTTTTATTGATGAAAACCCTAGTCATATAAGCAAAAACTTCACTTCAGCAACAACAGTTCGCTCACACTAGTAAGTATGCCTCTGACATAACTTGTCATTTTTGAGAGTTGCAGACAACTAGGTCCTGGATGTTCACCTTGTATTTGTGTCGGTTTCTTCAAGAACCTCCAGGTTATTTCCACAGCCCAATAAATAAATAAAAGCAAGGTGTTGAAAACATCATGTTTGTGCTGCCCTATTACAGATACTCATTTAGAACTAATGACATTTATTTATTTATCAATGGTATTTTAATTATTTTGTTTTACACTTTTGGTTACATTCATGACAGACACACAGCAGATATTCATTACATACATTTCCTCAGTGAACAAGGTTGTCAAAACATAGTCATGGCATGAACGCACGCAGACATGGCGAGAACATGCAAACTCAGCCCAAAATAGACCCAGACAAACCCACCTGGATATCGAACCCTTGACCTTCTTGCTGTGAGGTGACAGTGCTACCCAATTAGACACCATATCACCCTTAAAACTAATGATCAAAGTAACTAATGGTTTAAATAATTAACGGTGACATATTATACTCTTTAGGGTGACACGGTTGCTAAGTGGGTAGCACTGTCACCTCACAGCAAGAAGGTCCTGGGTTCGGGCCCCAGGTGGGGCGATCTGGGTCCTTTCTGTGCAGAGTTTGCATGTTCTCCCCGTGTAGGTTTCCTCCGGGTACTCCGGTTTCCTCCCACAGTCCAAAGACATGATACCAGGTTGATGGGAGACACTGAATTGTCCGGTATGTTCGTCCACGGTTCTAACTGGCCAGAATATGTTGCGCCCGGTTAGATCTATACCTGTCATTTACCCATGTTACTGTAAAAACCATGACATTACAGTCCATAAGTCTCTTACTGCGTGAGATATATCTGATCTCATCCATTTTGTTCTCCAATGATTGCAAATTAGCCATAAAAAAAGCTGGGGATCTAAAGCGGTTGCTTTGTTAGCTTTAGCTTAGCTTTTAGTCTTGACACTGACTGCAAGCACTTCCACCCGGCTGATGTGTAGCCTCTGGTGTTTTGAAGATCTCAGGGACTACTCGAACATTTTTGATTAAAATGTTGGAGTAACTCAGATTTATATCCTAAAGTTCCTGTCAGGTCTAGGATCTTAAAGTAAACCTTTTTGGTATGAACAGACAAAATCTTGTACAGATGCAAAACCAGGACAGCAAAATGGTGGATCTTCAACTTATCTAGTGGGTGGTGTTCTGGTTGGTGTTGACCAGTGAGGGGTGGTACCAGGGTGCGTCTATGCAAAAACTATGCAAACTTCCCCATTGTGACGTGTTAATGGGGGAGAAATCAACTTTCAACTAACTTGGAGGGTTTACCTTAAAATGACATTAAAATCCTAATAAATAAATCTAGTAAATAAAGGATAAGCTTTTTTAAGTCATCTTGAAACCACTTAGTAGTGTGTCTTTAATTCACTTGATCCTCTTTCTGTTATGGTATGTAAGTGAAAAGTTTTAATATTCCTTCCACAGACCATGTATAGAAAGCCAACTGTCACATTGCTCTTACAGAAAGCTCAGCTTAAATTCTTATTGAAAACGATCCTTCCTGTCTGAGAGGATTACATTTGAAGCATGGGAGCTGGTTCAAGCGTCAGCTTTTGCCTCAACCTTCTGTGATAAGGCAATAGGAGTGGCAGGTGGTCAGAAAGTGATGATTGGGGGATGAATGAGTGACTAGAAGTGATGAACTGCCATGCGTCTATAATGCTGGCACTGCTGAAAGTGGAGCTGATTAGTCACCACCCATTTTACAAGGTCTTATTTCACAAGTGTATATTTTATTTAAAGCAAAAAATATATTCAGATGATCAAATAGGATCAATTACAAACCGAAAATGTCGAAGAGTTAAAAGATACACATGTTGCATGTAGATACCTCTCAGGTACAAACACATGCATCACTAAACAATAAAATAAAACATTTTGTAACATTCTTTTTTCGATACATATTCACACCATTAAATATTTGGTAGCTGCTTTAACCCTGTCTAACCATTTTGCATTTTGTGCCAGTTTGATTTTTTATGTATTAACTGCTGCGACGAATAACATTTTGGGTTGAAGAAACAAGTTATAAATAAATAAATAATGGTGGAGAAAGAACCAGGACAAAGCTTAATCTAGATGTAATGTAATAAACAAATTAACAAATAAATTAATAAATCATGGTGGAGGAAGCATCATGTTTAAGCTGCTTCATTACAATGAATTAAAATATAATGATAAATACATAAATTAATCAATTAATAAATCATGGTTGAGGAGGAATCATAACTTACCTGCTTTATTAGAAATCTTAATTAAATTCTAATAAAGATTAGAATAAATAAATCATTGCAGATGCATGATGACTTTCCTACAGTTATCTATTATCTATTTATCATATCTAATCTGAATAGAATAGCAAAAATAAATGAAGCATGGTCGTAAACCTTAATTAAAATCTAATAACATAATGCTGCTTGACCTAAAGAATGTAAGACACCTTGACAGCTTCAGATTAACATTACTGCCGCTGAAGGAAGTCAAACCAGTTATTAAAAATAAAGGTTTGCATATTTCTGTTAGCCTGGATTGCAAATTAAGGTGACAAAAAGTCAAGCGAGTAGGAACTGTTTTGCAAAGAGCACTATAAATAATACAGGTAGCAACAAGCTTGTCATGCTAGTAACTGAATTTCTTAGTGCTAAGTAGTAGCAGAGTAATGCCTCCCTTAAAGTTCTTTTATGTGATACATTGATGCCCTTATTGCTCCTGTGTACAACTAGTGTAAATGTGTATGGGTTTGGAATGAACACACACACACACACACTCCAACACACCATGCATTGTAGGGGTAAGCAGCAGTTTGGGGCTCACCGACTCATCTATCTGTGAATGGAGCTTAACACTGCCTACAGCCATGTGTATTGCCTGCTGTTGCTGTTTCCCCACACATGACTCCCAGAAGAAGCTTCCCTCAGCCACTTACTGTGAGCTTTTGAGCAGGAAAACATATCCATCGAATATCCAGCAGTGTAATACAATATCTACATGAAACTGATCACACACAGTGATGTATGGGCCAAACACACTACTCACATAGTCTAGAATAGGAAGATGTCAAGGGATGAGCTAATAAAAAAGCGATGTTATTTACTTGACTGCAGTTCAGATCTTTCTCTTATTTAAAACGGTGTAGATTTTGAGAACAACTACTGAACTATTTTATCCAAAGTGACTTACAGTACTACGACATACAATACAATATCTGTGAAATGGATAGTTGGTTAAACAAAGTTTTAACTTTGGCAAGCTTGGCACCAACATGAACAGTTGGCTTGTTGTTTATTTAGGGTCGGTTCTGGAAGGGATTACTCATAACTGATGCATTTATTACCCCTGCTTGTGGATTGATGCCACCTGCACAGAGCCGAGGGATAATTTGTGATCAGGGTGTGGCTCTACATACACAACACTGATCCACGTGGGAATATCTTGTACACAAACAAAAACTTGTTGTTCAGACCGGGTGTCAGAACGGTTTCCTGATAATTTATGCAAATGCCAACTTATCTTTGGCACGTAGTCAAAGCAAAATGTGTTGATCAGGGTGTGTCTCTACATACACAAAGCTTAAACGCACATGAATTTGTTTTGTGCAGGACAAAAGATGTCAGAGGGGCGTGTGTTAGTCACGACTGTCCTCGGTCAAAGAGAAGGTCATGCAATTGGACAATTGGATACACTAAAATCAAGTCTGTATCACCTCAGGCGATTAGGGTGCTTTAAATTGCCCTCCAAGGTGCTGCGGAACTTCTACACTTGCACCATTGAAAGCTTTTTAACAGGTAACATGACAGATTGGTTTGGTAACAGCACAAGCAGGACAGGCATGCTCTCCAGAGGGGGGTGCGTTCAGCCGAGCGCACCATTCGGACCGAGCTTCCTGACCTGCAGTCCATATACAGCAAACGGTGCTGGTCAAGGCTCAAAAAGATAGTCAAGGACACTAGCCACCCGATAATGGACTGTTTTCTCTGTTGAGGTAGGGAAGCGATATATATAGTTCTTAATCCGATTTTAATAGTTTCATTAATCTCCTTATGGGGTTTTCACATATAGATCCTTTCAAATAAACCAAACTCAGTTCGGGTAGTGAACCATAAAGGGAACCAGCTGCAAATGACCTCAGTGTTTTTTGTGTTCTCCAGTGAACTTCTTTTTCTGATCCTCTTTGGCACTGACGAGACTACTTTATGTTCACACCACAGCTTGTTCAGCACTCAGACCACAGTTGAATTATGGGTAATGTGTTCAAAGCTGTCACTTTTCATGTTGCTGCAGATTGGCTCTGCTATATTTCCACACAATTCCACGTGTAGCCCTTTTTAAGTTGTTTGAAATGTGTGAGAATTGAAGCTGTGTACGGCAAGCCTCCAGGTTTAAACCAAACACGAAGCTGAACCGGGTCAGCTTTGTTTTCACAATTCACAAATCAAACAGACTATGAAACGAACCAAACTAGAAGGTGGTTTCTGTTCTCTTTGGGGACCGTTTAGAGGGTTTGTTTTGTTTTTTGACGTGTTCAAATTTGCAAAGGAAACCATGACTCAGTAGTCTGGGTCCACTTCAGACTTTAAAATGGTCCAAGAGTGAAACACCCTTAGATGTTTTCTTTGCTTGATGCATGCCAATAATTTGACCCTTCTGAAACAGATTGACATCTTGTTCCTGACCACAGGATGTCTTTCGGCATGATTGTTGAACAAGTGAGAAGCTACACACTGCATCAGCTAGAATTAAATGACTGGTTGCCAGCTGAAATGTATTCACCCATGCAGTAATTATTCAATGTGAGGCTCTTATTTGCTTAGTTAAATCCAAATAATGACGTTTTCTTTTGGCCAAGCAGTGTACGTAGTTTAAAGATGATTGTTTTCAAATTATTTTTTACAATCACCATAACTTGTCTAAAAATTGAGTTTGTGAATAACATTCATCAAAGGAACATTTACTGTTTTGTTTTATAAAAGTTTTGGTATTTTGTGCTGTACAAATGGCCCTCTGAGAACAAACTTCAAACTTTATGAGCACTTTCGATGTTTACTAGGAGCACGGAGAAGCAGGTACCGGAGAACTGCGATGTGAAATGGTAAAAGAAACAAACAGTAGTTACTCATGAGAACTAAAAAGAAAATAAAAGCATAAGGGATGTTTTAAATCTACCGGAGGAGTATGGGCTCTCTGCGTGCTGTGTACGGTGTTGTTCTTGTGTAGTCTGATATACAGCCCACTTTAGACTCATAAAGACACTCTGAGTGAAAAACAAAGTGCCTCCTTCTGCCATAACGGCGAAACGAGCTTTACCAGCATCGTTTCTACTCCATTACACCAGACTTCTGCAAACACACTCATCAGTTCAACGAGACAAACGCGAGTGCAAACAAATCAGCCATGTTTACTTTAGTATAAAGTCTTTCTATTTTACTCACACTCAGTGTTTTCTCATTTCCAAAGCGTGTAGCCCATCCGTCTCCTCTTCTTTCTGTGATCTTTCTTTCTCAGGAAACCATTAGCTAATTATTAGTGCAGCGCATTAGCAAGGCGGTAATGGAGCGGGTCTGTTTATGAAACTATTAGCTGTGTGGCTAATCAGAACTGTTGACATCTCTGTGACCCTTTTTTACAACATTAATCTGTTAGAAAATGTCCTAAATAATTTGTTTACTTGTGTGTCTGCTACACATGACTGAACCTTGGCTAACCATCTGCTAGCGTAGACTATCCTCTTGTGTAGCTTTTGTTTACACTAACTAGAATAGTCACTACTCTTTGGTATGCTAGTATTCCCAGCATGCTTGTGCTCATCATGCACAAATAACACAAAGATACACAAATGTACACATAGCATTTGCAGCTCAATTAAATGGTGACTCGTAGAGCTAAGAGCTATTCTCCCACAATTCACCTTTTCTTTCTTTAGCCCCCAGTTGCTATTTTTATTCAAATCTAACCAGAGACAATGAAAAGCTTTTGGTATCTCTATCAAATTAGATGACAAGGACGAATAAAAGGTTTTACAAGCTAACGCTTATGCGGTCTATAATGCAGCGCATTAATGAAACGCTAACCCTCCCCGGCGATATAATCCGCAGTGTTATTTTGGCTCTGCATAGCAGGAGACAAGGTCGTTATTCAGACAGATTCTCCCGATAATTGAAAATTAGAGACGGAGGGGGGAGGAAACAGGTGACGCTAATCGATTTGAGGCTATGTCAGAAACTAGAGCTCGTGCACAGGGGTCCGGTTCAGTCATGACCAGATGGCCACATCCGTTCATCTGTGTGTGTGTGTGTGTGTGTGTATTACATAGTGCATCCTAAGTCCTGTGGATGGTTAGGTGTGGTAATAAACATTTTGTGGTTTTCTCCATTTCAGTGTGATATCAAAGATACAGTAAATGGCCTAAAGTGTTCAGACTCCGGAACATCACACTCTTGTGAGAATTACACCAATCGGGCATAAAATTATGATCACCTTCTTAATATTGTGTTGGTCCCCATTTTGCTGCCCCGTGTGCAACAAACTGTGGTACACTATGTATTCTGCCCCTTTTCTATCAGAACCAACATTAACTTGTTTAGCTATTTGAGCCACAGTATCTTGTTTGTTGGATTGAACTACATAGGCTTGCATTCAGGCTTCAGGTCATCGGTTTATTACTGTTACTTCCTTGGACCACTTGTGATTTGACACTGATCACTGCAGACCTGGAACACAAGTGCCACAGTTTTGGAGATGCTTTGACCACGTCGTCTAGCCATTATAAAACCTGCTCAAATTATTATGCTCACTTATGAAAATCAACTTCAGGATAAAATGTTCACTCGCTGCCAAATATATATTAGGTTTCATAATTATTATTTCTTATTTAATAACTCCTAGGTGTTAATCATAATTGAGAAGACATTTTTTTGTACACAGGTATTCCAATAACAAAACAACATGGCCTTCACCAAAGTGTTGCCAAGCTAACACTGGATGTGACAAGGAGAAGTTTTAAGAATTAGGACCTTGCAGGGGTAAATTCCCCCGCCAATTGGTACTGGGAATGATCACTAGGGCATCTACGAGCATTCAACGGCTGAAGAGCCGAAGGCATTTGTGTCAATTCGTCGGCATGTCTGGGGTGTGTTGGTTTATTTCACCAAGTGATTCTTGAAAGCTGTACCCACCACAACCCTGACCATGATAGACATGAATAAGGAGGTTAAAATAACTCATTTTTTTAATGCGTGGCAGGCCTATAATTCAGAAATGGATGGTGGCTTAGTGGGTAGCACAGCAAGAAGGTCCTGGGTTCGATCCCCGGGTGGGGCGATCTCGGTCATTTCTGTGTGGAATGTGCATGTTATCTCCATGTCCGTGTGGGTTTCCTCTGGGTACTCTGGTTTCCTCCCACAGTCCAAAGACATGCTACCAGGTTGAACGGAAACACTGGATTGCGATGGACTGGCGCCCCATCCAGGGTGTTACCGTGTGCCTTGCGCCCATTGAAGAGCTGTGATAGGCTCCAGCACCCCTCCCCGACCCTAATTAGGATAAGGGGTAAAGAAAATGAACTGAACAGACAAAAAATAAAATACATCCGGTTCAAATCATCTGCGATCAAATTAAAGTCAAAGTAAATCTAAGGAACGCTGCATTTTTATTTTATTTGCATTTTCCACACTGCCTCAACTGGTTTGGGGTCGTTTAAAGAAAGCTACTAGATCCTGGTGGGACCGAAGATCTATATACACAGTCGAAACATAATCTCATGTAGGTATTAGTGTCACTCTCTTTTCACCTGCTTTTACTTTACCATACAGGCAGCTGCAAACACAACACACACACACTTATGCCCATATCAGTCAGGAAAGTGTACTCCCATGTTGGATGCCCTCAGCATATGTTCAGTCTGCTAGTGTGTAGGAGTTTGCCACATTGCTAACTCTTTAGTTTTTGTTTTTCTGCATAACAATTTGAGACAGATGATGTGTGTGCGAGTGTGGTAAATAATTGTACAGATTGTTAGCTGATAATTTAGCATATTGTGCTTTTACAGTGGTCTGCACATATAATCAAAAGAGCAATATCATGCCAGCTTTTTTATTTTGTAAACCATTAATTTAGCCATTAGCATTTGAAAGCAGTTACGGCTTGCGAACTTGATGAACAAAAACAAAAGCTCCACCTAATTGAATTTTGAGCCAGTTTGCTGCTGATATTTTCAAAGCACATCAGCTGAGATGTGCCATTGGATATGATGAGGAAAAATGCTTATTGTGAAAATAAATCTGGAGCCTCTCGAGTGGCATAGCAGTACAACACACCAGAGCTGGGATCTTGAATAGATTATATCGAATCTCGGATCTGCCCATCTGCTGGGCTGAGCAGCCACATGAATATCGATTGGCCTGTTGTTCATATGTTATTAAGCTGGATTGGGTATATCATGTCTGATGCAATTTTCGACCTCTGCTGCCTGACAAGGAAAGAGTGCATGATTATGGTGTGTCTCTCCATTCCAAGGGCTGATTCACAAGAAGCCGATTTTGAGAACCATGAGCATCAGAACCACCACACATGAACTAAACACAGCTAAACGTAGATGCACGTGGGTGCATTTAAAGTAGATTTGATGGAGTTGAACTAGTGATGTCAAGAGGCTACTGGCACCTAAGCATAAAGCGCTTCTCACATTAATGCAATAATAATAGTTAAAATAGGCAAGTGAGTAGTGTAAGACTAGCTTAATTAACTAGGGATGGTGGTAGCCTGGTAAGTAGAGTTTTGGACTATCAACCAGAGATTGGGACTTCAAATCCCGGCTCTACTAGGCAGCCACTGTTGGGTCCTTGAGCAAGACCCTTAACCCTCACTGCTCCAGGGGCACTGTGCAATGGCTCTGACCTAAGTTGGGTTATGCGAAGAAAGAATTTCATTGTACTGTACATCTGTATATGTGTAATGACAAATAAAGGCTATTCTATTCTATAACCAAATAGGGTAAATAAGGGTATTCCTTTCTTCCAGACCCACCTCAACCAGAATGAATTTTTCTTCAAAGGCTAAAGTGTTCTGCAAATAGAACTGATTCAAAATGAGCCATCCATTGACCTCATTATCCAACCCTAGAATTATAATCTTTAGTAATCTACCTTTGCAACGGGCCATAGAGTCCATCACCTGGCGTACATGTGTAGCTGCAGATCTTCTGGCGACCGCTTAATGGCTCTGTCTACTTTCCTCTTGGCCCGAAACTAACCGACAAACAAATGCTCAACCTGGCCGCCAAGATGCTAAAAAACATAGCCAACGCATTACCCGGGTCCTTCTTGCGCACACACATTCCTTCCTCAGCTGGTGCTATAGGCACTCACACATTTCCACTCTTCGGCAAACCTGCACTCTCTGCTTTTTTTAATTGGCCCTCATTAAAAACCAAACTGCTGCTGTTGCTCCACTTTTCTGAGGAGTCTCAACCAACGGTAATTAATGGCGGCATCTGTGAGAAAGCGGGCAATTAGCGCGAGCTGACAGCCGAGGAGATCCGTGAGGCAGCTTTGATGACTCGGCTCTTCGGACGTGTCCTGTTTGTTTAGCCTCCAGGGCTCCGAGGGGACAACTGTGTTTGATTTAATGCTTCTGAAATGTAGGGTTACAGTGTACAGGCTTTCTTTATCTAATATTGGCTGAAACATAGTGAAGATGTGAATTTATCCAGCTGCCAACACAGCTGCATGGAAATAACAGATTTTGGAAAGAGATTGACTTTGTCCGCATGACTGAGACACCTTTACTGCAGTTAAAATCTGAAGTCTTCCTTTTTTGTCAGGCAGAATCCCAAATAGCTTCAAGAGAGTTAAAAACATCAGTGTTCTATTGTCTTATGAACACAGCCATGCTGTTAGAATGTGTGCAGCATGTTGTACATGGTTCGATCTGGATGACCACATTTGGGATCAATCTAAAGTAAATCGATCGTGAGTCACTCCCTCCTGTATGTGAAGCTCATGCAGCCGTGTCTCTTCTCCTTACAGGTGAGCCTGCACTGGTCAAGGAAAACAACTGCCTGAATGCGGCCAAGGCCTGCAACCTGAACGACACCTGTAAGAAATACCGCTCGGCCTACATCAGCCCGTGCACGAGCCGTGTCTCCACTGCGGAGATATGCAACAAACGCAAGTGCCACAAGGCCCTGCGGCAGTTCTTCGATAAGGTCCCGGCAAGGCACAGCTATGGCATGTTGTACTGCTCCTGCCCGCCGGGAGACCAGTTAGCCTGCTCTGAGCGCCGCAGACAGACCATAGTGCCCGCCTGCTCATATGAGGAAAAGGAGAAACCTAACTGCTTGGAACTGCAACACTCCTGCAAGAGTAACTACATCTGCAGGTAGCCACTGCATGACTTTGGTTTGAGTAATATGTGCACATTATTAGAATGAAAACTTAAATGGCTGTATAAGGGAAATAAAAATAATGCCAAACAATAACGAATTCTGATGCAAACTTCACCTTCAATGTGCTACTTAATGTGTACTAACACTACAAGTGCACTACTTGGTACATACTATTGTAAATGGGAACGAGACTCCTCTATGCTTCTCTTTAAATAGTAATACTGAAAACAGCAATAATAGTATAATTATTATAAACAACAACGATAATTATAATAATAAAAACAATGATAATAATAATAATAATAATAATAATAATAATAATAATAATAATAATATTAATAATAATAATAATTCAGCAATAACAATAATACAATTATTATTTTATTCTTCAATTAAAAATCAGTACAATTACAAAGTTCAATGATTTTATGTATTATTATTATTTATTTTTTTTGAGAAATAGAATAAAGTTAGGGTGGCACGGTGGCTTAGTGGGTAGCACTGTCACCTCACAGCAACAAGGTCCTGGGTTCAATCCCTGGGTGGGGTGGAGTTTGCATGTTTCCTCCGGGTACTCTGGCTTCCTCCCACAGTCCAAAGACATGCTACCAGGTTGATTGAAGTCACTGAATTGTCCTGTAGATACCTGTGATGGACTGGCACCCCATTAAGGGTGGAAATTCATGCAGACATTGGGAGAACATGCAAACTTCACACAGAAAGGACCTACATCACCCTACCCAAGTATCAAACCCAGGACCTTCTCACTGTGAGGTGACAGTGCTACCCACTAAGCCACTGTGTCGCCACCCAGTGCCAAGTTTCTAATAAAATGGAAACATGTTACTCCCTGGCAACAACTGTTTATCACAGCATAGCGGTGTAGCTTTTAAAGGTCCTAACAATCATTTCACCCACTCAAGAGGACTACACTTTCCAAACTCGTTGCATCTGTGATTACACACGATCACCAGCGGCGACAGACAGCATTAAATCTGCATTTGCATTTCTGCTGGGAAATAAAGTGTGTATTAACCCGAAACACAGAAACCTACCCGGTTAGGACAATTATGCCGATTACCGAAGTGTAGCAATAAAGCAGAAATAACAAATCCAGTTTGTTCACCCAGAAGTGATGTAAGTGGCTTGTTAAGGATTGATTAAGGTGCTGTGAAGGTGTTGCTGAAGTATTGCATGTGTCAGGTCTGAAGAAAGAGATAAAAACATCTTTTCAATGCAATGTTTAATTAAAGCTGTATAATTTTGACCTGACCTAATTCACACTCATGAAAATCACATCATGAACCATAAAATAAGCCTTTTATTGTGTAGTATGTGTACGGTGAAATAATGTCTTTCATTTAAGTAGCATTTGGCCCACTGTGAAGCAATATAACCAGCAATTCTATAACAATATACTGTAGTTAACAATCAGCTATGATGTCCAAAATGTCTTAATTGTTCTTTTGGGAAGAGTAAGATGACAAGAGAAAAAGAACTAGAAGACAGTTGTTGTGTAATAATGAACCTTCTTTAGATAGTCATCATTAAAGAGCTCTTGAACCCCATACAACATTGACATGACTGTAAAAACAAAATTGGCTGAAATGAATTTGTCTTGGTGTCCTGTGCCACCTGAAAACACTAGAAACACAATAGAAATATGCCCATGCACACAATCTGAGTGATTCTACATTTAGTAGACCATTTATACTATAGTTAGCACTTTTTAAGTGTCAAAATATATTACTCACATTACTGTAATTGAGGAGTTTTTAGTGTGTGAACTTTTACTTTTACTTTTTAGAGGTTCAGTAATTCAGTAAGCATATGTCATATTATGAAGTACTTTTTATGATTCACTGACTGGTAAATTAATTACTTTAAATCAGTAATTAAATTATTAGACTAAAATTAAATTAAATAAAAATCCTAATCCATCATTGAGAGGCAAAAATGAAGCATACAATGATGAGAACAAAACAAAGCCCTTAACTCATGAAGACAAATAAGGTTTTTTTTTTTAACTTTATTTATTATACATATATTTATATATGTTTTCTATCCTCAATTGTGTTACCCCTTCTCTGAAGGTTTAGAAGGGCCTTACTACAAGCTACTGATTTATACTGGTGTAGAGATCTGTACAGATGGATTAATATCTTAATTTGAATCGATGTATTTCTTTGAGAAGATTGGTGGTTAAACAGTAACCCTAATGTGCAGAAAGAAGAAACACTGGCCTGTGCAGTTATCAAACCTGTTTGTGTTTTAGGTCTCGTCTGGCGGATTTCTTTGCCAACTGTCAGCCTGAGCCGCGTTCTCTGTCTGGCTGTCTGAAAGAAAATTATGCTAATTGCCTCTTGTCCTATTCGGGGCTCATTGGTAAGTGTACTTTAAGGACTTGAAATGCTGTATCTGATCTTTGACCATCTGATTACTGAATAAATAGTGTTTTGGCTGGGACTGTCAGAGTCATTGCTACAGAAAGAAATGGGTTTTCAATGCTCCAAATCATATTAAAAATCACCATAGTTGGAAAAGAAAGCTAGATAAAAGCTTTCTACTGTTGAGGGCAATCGCGGTGGGCCAATTTCCCAGAATCACTGGGCGCAATACAGTAATATGTTCCACAGTTTCAGCTATACCCCCTCAGACACAGCCAATAATGTCTGTATGTAATGCTTAACCAGCCAATAGCACCACTTTGGGGTGGTGTAGTTGGCGAGTGAACAACTAGAACCATGTATGTTCATTTACTAAATATTCATTCACCGAATATTCAACAACAAAAGGGGTTGAAAATTTGTTTTCCTCTACCAGAAGTCCAATATGCTAAAATTAGCAACAGTACTGGACATGCAGGATGTACTAACCTAGATTTTGTATTTTACAGGTACGATAATTACCCCAAACTATCTGCGCTCTCCTAAAATAAGCGTGTCACCCTTTTGTGACTGCAGCAACAGCGGCAACAGCCAGGAAGAGTGTGAAAGATTTACTGGATTCTTCACTGATAATTCCTGTCTGCGTAAGTAATCCCCAATGCCCTTAACACCCTTCTTAACACTGAACCCCATTTAAGGGACTTTAACTGCATGGGAAATAAAAGCAATTGAAGTCTCTGTTGGTTGTTTTTTTTTTCTTTACTATTAGGTGTAGGAGGTGTAGGAGCCTGTGAATAAGGGATCATTTGTACTACTGAGGGGAATGTTTAGAACTTAGAGCAGTTATAGCATAGCGGTTAAGGTATTGAAGTATCAGGCTGCTGCTTACCCTTAAACCTCAATTGCTGCTATTGCTTTGAGAAGTTTGTAGCCTAGCAATCAGAAGGTTGCTGCTCGCCATTGTCGGGCCCTTGATAAAGCCCCAGAACCTTTAATTGCTTAGACAATACAGTCACTATGGATTGATGTGTCTGCTAAATGGATGTAAAATGTAGTCATGTCCTCTACATTACGCCTCCTATGTGTAAGGAACAGTGAGAGGTTAGTTTCCTAGTATGCTAGCTAGATGTGTTGAAGGATGCTTAGCCTTGTGTTGTTCTCCAACTTCTCTGATCTGACATCCATCATCCCTGGCCGTTTGTGAGGTCATGGCAGCATGAACATACCCCGCTTCCCAAAACACACTCTGCTCTTTCATGGACACTGGGTCTTGTAAAAGTGTGTAGTAGGGTATAACGATGGACAGCTCTCTCTCCAGCTCTGGCTAGTTTCCTTTCTCTCATGTCTCATTAGCTGAGCTCAGGGTTAAAAAGCACTGACAGGTGTTGGTGATCCTTGTACTGGCAGACAGTATCAGAGGAGTACTTTGTGGCCTTTGTGGCTTCCATCCGAACTGTCAGTTCCTATAGCTACAACTGAGACATGAAAACAGAATGGAT
Source organism: Microcambeva bendego (assembly GCA_034509265.1). Classification (NCBI taxonomy): domain Eukaryota; kingdom Metazoa; phylum Chordata; class Actinopteri; order Siluriformes; family Trichomycteridae; genus Microcambeva; species Microcambeva bendego. The sequence goes on from JAYDZG010000039.1 coordinate 9,214,806, forward strand.
AATAAAAATATTAGGAATAATATTTTTGACTTGACTTTTCTTTTGAGGTAAAATAATATCTACATCAGTGAGTGCATTGTCAAACTACACCCAATACTTCTTCTTATTTCTGTTCCCATTACGGGTCGCCACAGCCCATCTTGGTCCGCATTATTGATTTAACATTGTTTTTACACAAGATGCCCTTTCTGATGCAGCCCTCCTATTTATCTGGGCTTGTAATAAGCACTACAATAAATAACTACTGTAAATGTTATGATACAGGGTTGTGTTAGCACTAATGGTGCATTCATAGTGGTTTTAACACTTGGTGGAACATATACATTTTAGCATATAAACATTTTGCAGCTCCAAATAAATTATGAGTTTTGTGTTTGCATCCTTAGAAATGGCTGGCCTTGCCTTAGGTCATCCAGGTACCTTTGACGAACAGTTTCATGGTACTTATTGGGACACAATACTCACTCTCGTTTATGGCCTTCACGTACTGTTCAGTATTTAATGATACAATGTCAGACACAGCCAAAGTCATTTAATGCAGTCCCTGCTCATTTCAGGAAGACAAGCTTGGATATTAAGAAATCCTGCATGATCCTGCATTCATCAGAGATAAAACATGCATGTAAATGAGGATACACTGTAGTCTCCTGGTGTTATATTCAAAATGGAAATGCAGAAAGAAATATAAAGCCATATAATATGATCAGGCTAAAACAAACTCTATGCTAACGATTAACCAACTATAATATCGGATTTTGTGATTGATGCTCACAGGTGCTGCACTGATTTAATACTACCGTTACAGGATGAGGAAAAGTGGACCCAACTCATGGTTTATTTATTTTAGGGTAAACAGTAAAGGTAAACTGATATGGCCAAGAAAACAATGGTGCAGGGATAAACAGAGAAGTTTTCTTTTACGGTTGGGGCTAGGTTCACAGAACCATATATAACATTTTATTTGAGTTAATCAAAAGTTCTGTTAACCTTATTAATAATACTGTACTGTCTACCCCTGTAAACCGTGGTTTGTGAGAGCTTTTTATGTTGAGCCCAGCAGGTGTGTCTGATCATCTCTGATTAGCAGTAATCAGTACTGGGGCTTCTGGGAAACTGAGTTTTTAGGGCTGTCCTAAGCTACTCTCTTACTGTGTTGCCCACTGACCAACCTCTTAGCTACACACAACAATCAGCAGTGATTAATTAGAGTAAATTGCAAGATTTATCTTTGGTATATTTACTGAGCTGAAGGTTTCAGATTTGGCCGTATGCACAAGGGGTCTGCATGAATAGTTTTAATAGTTTTAGGCAAAAACAATATCTTAAAACATAAACATGAACTGCATTTATGGTTTCAGCCTTGGCACAGTTTTTACACCAGATGCCCTTCCTGGCACAACCATTCCTATTTATCTGGACTTGTGACTGACAAGTCCCAATGGGACTCCTGTTGGCTAGGTACCTATTGGACAATTCAGTATATCCAGTTAACCTGACTGCATGTTTTTTTTTACTGTGGGAGGATGCCAGACCTGCAAACTCCACACAGAAAAGGGGGATCGAACCCAAGCCCTTCTTGCTGTAAGGCGACGGTGCTTACCACTAAGCCACTGTGCCACCCAGACCACAGAAAAATGTATTCATACTAATTTATCATGAGGGTTAACACCTTAGAATAC
>JAYDZG010000039.1:9250537-9268423 GCA_034509265.1 Microcambeva bendego
CTGATAGCTAGCTCATAACACACATTTAAATCTTGTCTGCTATTTGCTTTTGAAAGGTTACAAATCAGATGTTTAACATTTCATACTGCTCTATTGTGTCTTCAGCAACCTCCACACATTGCCTTATTCTTTATCTCACTTCCAACTGATAATGATATAAAAGCAGGTGTGTGTTTCACATGTGCAGCGTTTTCCACTCCCAGAATTGTTTGGCCACTTTATGAGCAGATGTTCAGTGAACCTCTGCCCACATGAAGCTTGACATTGGATGAGCCCAAACTGAATACAAAGGGTTCCAATATCCTGATCCATTTGCATGGTTTGTATGAAATGCATGTGTTATCAATCTATTGAAATATAAGGCGTCATTTAAAAATATGTTTTAGTACTCAAGTAGGAAAGTTTGATACTTTTTGAATTGAATTTTGATACTATGAAATACAATTTTGGAACTAGAGCATTGAGTGATAAAGCTAATAGCACCCAAGAACCAGGGGTCATAACAATACACTGTCACATTATTATGACCATTTGATGATACCCAGAGTAACTGCCTCGTGCAGCTCGGACAGCAGCTAGACAGGCTGGGAGTGACTCAGTAGGTCATGATAGGTTGTCTTATTTATCTGGAGCCATGCTGACTACAGTGCATCACACAGCTGCATGGAGTGAACACGATGATCGATGTGGTCCCACAGATGCTTGACTGATCAGGGTAAATCAGGGAAATTATGGGGTCAGGGTAGCATTTGGAAGTCTTGATCAAGTTCTAAGTCTTTGTCTTAATGGAAGATCACATCCACCCCACTCAGCATATATGCTTGTGCGTGATCTGAATGGATGGATTCATACACAAATCAGTTTACATCTTATGTCCTCACCAAGCTAGATCAGGAAATGTGACTTCCTTCATGAGCTACACGATGAAAAAGTCGAAAGTGGGAAGCAGTCATAATAATGTTTAAAGCTCGAAAAATTGGACAATATGAGATTATTGTGTTTATTGTTGCCGTTTCATTTAACTGCTATTCTGACCACCACTTTTCCGCAAAGGTTCAAAAGTCGTTAGAACTCTTCATAAAAGTTCAGCTTTTGTCAATGTCATATTATTCATAAAGCACATTTAAACCCACAGCTGTTGAACAAAGTTATGTACAATCTCCAAGACAACAAATCAAACAAATATTACAAGGGACAATGAACATTAAAAGAATAAACAAAACACATAATACAAACAATTACACAACTCTTATACTGTTAAAAGCCTAGGAATACCAATAGGTTTTTAGCCAAGACTTAAAAGTGGTCGGTAGGGTGCTCATTCTAGAGTTTGGGGGTAATAGTACAAATAGATAGGTACGATCAGAAGAAAATGGTCAGCTGATCAGTGACCTACATGGAATATATGGTTGTAGGAGATCTGAAATGTAGCAAAGTTCTCTTGATGCAATTTCATAAAACCTTTTATTTTTGATTTAGCTACTTTTTTGTTCCTTCAGGCTATTAAATGGTCCCAGCTTTAAAGGAGAGGATGCCCGTGCTGCCAATGTAGATAAAGTGATAAGATTGAGGTCAAACTTCTACGAGGCCCGAGGTCAGAACAGTCAGTGTTACCATTTTCCAACAAAGGAGCTTTTTAGTAGTGTTTTGTAGAGGGTTTTGAGAGGCATTTCCTCTGCAATGTAGGAAAGTGTGGCTAAGTAGAGGATCAAATCCAAAAGAAATTGGTTTCTCATTTTAAATCCAACAAGAAATAGGATTAAAATTGTAAGAGTCTGGTTTTTTTTACTGGATTGATTTCCTGATTGGAATACAGCAATATATACAGGATTTTGTTCCCCCAAAGCTGGTGATGCTTTAAAACAATAGATAAATAAATCAGTAAATAAGACATACACTTTCAGTATAAAAAGGGAAAGAAAGCAGTTCTTGGAATCAAGGACTCCAAACCATATCTAATTGTTTCCTCGATTAACTCCGTATGGAGGATACATAAATTATTTGGGCAAATGGACTTCGCTATGTCGAGAAAAAAAAAGCTGTGATCTAGACTCATGGTATCAAATCTCAGCTCTGTCAGCTGAGTAGGCTGAGCAGTCACATAAACACTTATAGGCTTGTTGTTCATATGGGGTGGGTGATACAGGTACTTCCTATTTAGAGCTGATCCACATCGTACTCGCCTATACTATAAGTGAAAAAAATGCATATGGCTATATATAGCTATCAAATTAGGTATGGGTTCCTATGATTTGCCCCCATTATCTATTTCTTTATTTAATTGCCAATTCACTACCTAGCCTTTTATTTATTTCTTTTTTTGAAGTAATTATATATTATGTTACTTGGATTATTTGGATTATTTTATTTTATTTCTTTATTTTGGATCATAGAGAGAAAGGAGGTTTCTACTGGAAGTATGTAGATACTTTGCAGTTAAAAAAATCACTGGCAACATTATAAAACACCACACACACACACACACACACACACACACACACACACACACACACATACACACACATACACACACATACACCATCCTCAGTAACTTAAAGATGATAAAGTCTGAGATTTACCCATTGTATGAGTTCTATGGCATTTGGAGAAAAAACAAACACAGTAAGTTTTGTCAGGTCAAAACTTTTTTATTATTAAGTTTATTTTTTAAGTTAGTGATTCACCACATGGGGTTGCATGGGACACAGATGGGGGATTTCATAAACCATTAATATGGATTTCTAAACAGATAAATCAAATTTATTAAATTCTTACATAAAAACAATTGAAACAATACTGAACAAAAACTGGGTTTGCAAAGATTAATTCTTAAAGAAGCTTCACTACCCTTTTGGGGTTGAGAAATCTCTGTTTAACCAGGTCTTCTAACATGGCCCCTTGGCCTCATTAATTCAGGAATTGTTTAATTATATCATGCACTGTAGAGCAAGAAATATGCAAATTCCTTCAAATCTTTTTTTGAGGTACATCATTTCTGAGGCATCTGTGGCCTGGTATTTAGAGAACTGACTGCAGTGCCCTTGTGCAAGGCACCTAACCTCTAACTGCTCCCTGGTCAACTGGAGAGCCTCTGGCCATCTTTACTTCTCAAAGCCTTTTGTGCTGTTCCCCATTTGGAATTCCATTATTATGGATTAGTTTGTCACCTCATCTTGACAAAACATGAACTATGTTGGAATAAAACAGTCAGGAATCAAAGAAAAGTCAGAGTAAATATAAGGCACAAAGCTTTTCTATTTTATTTGCATTTCCATAGTCTCCAAACTTTTGATTTTAAGTTGTACTTTATTCACAGCGCTGTACCGAGGAATCTAAGGCCATTAGGGGACATCATTAAATTAATCTGGGATCATATTGAGTGTTATGCCTACATCTGTACAAGGTTACAATCTCCTCAGGTTAATGTCTGTACATCTTAGATCTTTGAATCTCCAGATCTAGTTTCAGCTAGTCGGACAGCACAAGGTTTTTAAGGACGAGGATACACTTACTTTCTCAGTGTTCTTTTGGCACTGGATTTCTCCAGCTCACTGACAGTCTCTGGCATCCTGATTTTGTGAATCAGCATCTTTAGAACTGTTAGCTTATACTCTTTCTTTGGCACACAGGGTGGAGCTGGTCACATTTCTCCATATTTCCCTTGTGCAGTGCTAATTACACCTTGCTAGGATTTCACCTCATTTGTCTCATGGTAGGTACAGGAGTAGAGGAGACAAAGTTTTTTTTTTACATTTTAACAGGAAGTCATACAGGGACAGTGTTTCATAATGGCTGAGCACACAACAGTTGCCCTTTACTGGAGGACAGTTCACTAAAGCAATCACATACATGTGGGAGAGGGAAGGATAAAAAATAAATATGATTTGTCTGTTTGTAAACCTAGGGAGCTTCCTTTAATACTGCCGCCAAAGACAGCTGCCCAAGTAGAGAGGACTCTAATAAGATAGATTAGCTAACAATTAGCCTCATGCTATTCGAACCAATAAAATAAACCACAACAACACATCTCGCAAGCAACTAACATCTGCCTCTGTGTACCGAAATATTTCAGAATTGTTGAGTAAATATAACACTTTACAAATTAAAAAGTATTAATTATTTATTTACATTTTAAAAATACCTATACATTCCTCCTCATTCATGTAGCTCAGGGGTGTCAAACTCATTTTCACCAAACTGGTATTCAATTTCCTATCTTTTATTACATTTACTCTTCTTAGACAGTTTGGGATTATTTGTAGATATTTCTCGACTGCACTGGTTGAGGACCGGCATTAGTTATGTGGAAACTCATCCATCTAGATGCAGTCACTTTGCTAGTCACAAAATCAACATGCATTGTGGGAGATGTAGAATGCACTGTAAAATCTTACATAAATTACATGTAGTGTAGCTGGTCACATTTCTCAGTATTTCTCCAGTTTCCTCCTGCAGGGCTTTTTACACCTTGCTCACCTTCTACCTCATTTGTCTCACCGAGGTACATTCATGAGTACAGGCTGACACGTTCAGTTGGCCTTGGTCATTTATTTTTCTCTTTCAACAGGAAGTCAGACAGGGATGATGTTTCAGGATGGCTGAGCAGTGAACACAATTTCTGCTCAGTACTAAGGGGCTTCTCACTAGACAACAACAGGAAGAAGTGAAAAATATGATCTTACATTGTTTGAGAATAAATGGAAATTATAAATGGAAGGACAAAAAGGACAGACTGCGAGCAATTAGCAAGTAGAAAGAGATTAAGCTTAAAATATTAATATAAAACCATATTCAGATTATGCATTTGTTTATTAACTTGTTCTTTTTTTCATTTGTTTGGCCATTTATTACAGTAATTTATTACTAAGGGGCTGGCTCGGTGGGTAGCACTGTCCCCCTACAAAAAGAAGGGCCTGTGTTTAGTGGCCAAGGTCCTTTCATTGGCAGGTTCTTCCCATGTCTGACTGGGTTTTGACCAGTTGAAAACTTGACAGTTTGAATCCCAGCCACTGTTGGGCCCTTGAGCAGGACCCTTCCCCTCTCTTCTCCAGGGGGATGATACACATAATGAATAAACCTACTATCACCTACTATTTATTCAGCAAACCACCGACCTCTCTCAGATATAGCCAATCATGTCTGTGCAGATATCTTACTGGCTTCCACCACAGAAAGATCTAGATTAATTAAATGTGTGAATAGTTTCTACTCCATGTTTAATTTTTGTAAGGGGAGTCTTTGATTAAGACAAATTTGTTTTTGAACATAAACGTATCTGGTATGATTTTACTGACTTGTCCAAGTGTTGTGAACATGGCCAGAGACTGGAACAGGGTCCATGACACTGGTGCTCTCACAAAGAATTTGACGGACAATGGATTTATGGTCTTCTATTTCCTGGCCTGTCAAACAGCAACATTTTGTTCATCCTCATTGTGACAAACAACAGCTGCTTGGTGTCTGCTCGGCCAGATTTAGAAACTTTCTCTTTAACACTCACCACTTCTTCCGCAGCCATTGTTTACAGCCCGCAGAGGTTAATTATGCATTTCATGGGGCATTTGGGGGCTGAGATGCGAGATGTCATTGTGTCCTCCTCTCTTTCAGAAAGGCTTGACAGAGGACATAAACCCTTCAAAAAGCATGCATATCACCAGGCTGCCTAGTGCGACTGGTTCTCATGATCAAAAAGAACTGTAAGAGACATTAAAATAATAATTATATTAAAGTATTATATTAAAATATTACATTAAAGTAATTTGACTTTGCTTATACAAATGCTGGCACAAAAAACACAGACATCTACTCCAATATAACACTTATTTATAGATGTGTGACCAATGAACAGCAGTTTTTTCCATATAAACTAGAATAGTTATTGATATTCTAACATGTATTATAAATCAAAAAAAGATGATCATTTTGAAGTCGTCTCTTTGTTTTTATGTACTGTACTGGAATGTTGTCCTATAGGGAAAATTCTGCCTTGCTCTGGTTGTGTCCACATGGGGGACAGGGACAAGACAGAAGATGAAAAAAGTAAGTATGTGTGTGGTCTTGTGTCTTATGTTCATAACAGGACAACACAATTAGGCAAATAATTCAAACACACTACTTAGACAGTGAATACATCAGGTTTTGCTTAAGCTAACACCGTTATCATCATGCCATCCAAACCAATATGATGTGGTGGCACAATGTACTAGCATATCAAGTAACTCTCTCCCTGTGAGTAACAAATACACTTAAAATATCGCAACCAAGCCAAAATTAGCAAATAAATGACTTTTATGCAAATGGAAAATTAATAATAATTTATTTAGAATTTAAAACAACTGTTTGTTGCTCATCATGCTGGAGCTGCCAATAAGGAAGCCTCGGATGCCCAGGTTATCCAGTGAAAATACAGTTAATATGTAAGGTGTCCTTCTAGGTACAATTTTAAGGCATCTAGGATTTAAAGTGCACATAAATTGATGTAAAATGTGTCTATGGAGGTGTTCGAAAATGTAGGGAGCTGCCTTGCTGTATTACTGTCTACAGAGGCAGCTGCCTAACTAGTTTTTGCAACATAGTTAGCATAGTGCCATTCAAACCAATGACACTAGCATTTCAAAAATGTCTCCCTTTGTGTAGACAAGCCTTAATTTTTATACGAATTAAAATTCAATAATATATTTTTTTACGTATCAATAAGGTTACACTGCATGCCTACTCATTCTACACTGAATAAACTATTTATATTAAAGGTATCTTAGTAGGAAGGATGTTAAGGCATCTTGGACTCTTGGATCTTGAACAGCCTACTACTACAGCCTACTAAAATGCTGCCTATGTAGAGCGATCACTAGGCTTTGAACATACCCTAAAATGACACTGCGATTGGCACACCAAGTCCACTTACTGTCGTTCTGTTTAATAAAAATCAAGCTGTAAATTATCAAATAAATAAGTCGATAAAAGAATTATTATTGAGGTTGGTGTTGCCAATGAAACTGTGTGACTACTACTGCTCAGGACGGTTCCTGAGATGCAGCTCTCACAGATTCAGCGATTTTGAGGTTAAAACCAACACTTGCATTTTTACATGCTGTCCTGCTTCATTCCTCTGTCGGCCTCCCACAGCTTTTTGTTTCTTTCCAACTTTTTCCCCGAGCACAATTTAAAGAACGTCTTCAAAGCACCATCTGTAATTTTTGACCTCTTGTAAAAGTCAAAATCTCCAGTACTGTATTTGGGGTTTTTTTCTCCTCTCCTTTAGCACATCTGGACTTGATTGATGTATCAGAGTTAGTTGGAAAATGTAACAGATGTCAAGAAATCTGGAGGCATTTGAGAAGTATGTTGAAATTGCAAATGTTTTGCTAAATGCCATCGAAGTTGAATCAGTGCAGTTTTGTCATGTTTTCCCAAAGTATAGGGGATCACGCTGCTCCAGCTAGCAGCTGTTTGTTTTTTTATTTATGTTCCTTCAGTTTTTAGTAGTTGTGTTTTAAGCAGAAACTTTTAAGTAAATAAGAACAAATCATAAACCCAGAACCACCTGGATACGGATCCAATGGAAAACTTTAGCTTTGTATTCAGTTAGACAAATGTATACATTTTGTGGACACCCATTGAGTGTAGGTATTTAGACATACGCCAAATGCCCTTTGCTAGCGCTGTTTGGTCTGGAGACCATTTCAACTAGAGGAAGTGTGCCTGACCTAAATCAAACCAACTTTAACTTAACGTACAAACTTAATTTGAGTTACGAACCAATGTGAACAAAACGTGCCTCGAACCTAGAGCATTTTTTACATAGGCAGCACTGTGGCACAAAGAACGGGGTTCTTTTTTGTATAAAGGTGTATTTATTTACGTGCAAGCTCGCTGTTGTCAGTGACAACTGAACCGTTTTTTGGAGCACAGAGAGAGACATTATCTGACATGCTAGTGCTTTGTGTCACCTCATCCCATTAGTTTGAATGGTGTGATGCTAACTGTGTTTGCCTAGTAAGCGTTCAAATGACCCACCTTATAAGGCATTGTCCTATTACGATCCTTTCTAATTAGACAGCTCCTTATGGTAAAACAGCAAGGCAGCTAACTAGCTTTTCGAACACCCAGTGTTTAAATTTATATTTTGTAAAAATCAGTGTCAGAATTGTCCCAGTAAAGGAGCAGGAAAAGTGTAGTAGTGTGAAAAAGAAAGAAATGTTCAATGGTGTATGGTAGAGCACACATACTACTGTGTGTAGTAGTGCATTATATGTCTATTATATCATTTAAGGGAAACTTACTTGTAGTTATAACTAAAAATACTATTTAAGACGTTAGAAAGGTTAACTAAGGGGGTGGCTTGGGAAGTCTGACACATTCATTCTATTCACATCTTTCTTATGGAGGAAATATGTTTAACTTCCATACATTTAAACTTCAATCCTTCATAACCAGTTAAATTGGGTCTAATGTACATGAATACTTGAAACAAAATTGAACATTAGAGCAAAACCTTCAAGTGCTTACAAAATAAATGCAGAGACAATTAAGATATGTCAGATCCGGCTTTCCCACCAGTGACTCCTGCTGTCCCCACAAGGCACTCAAGCATAACATTCTATGCTTCACATCTGTCTAAAACAGGTTAAGCTACTTTATGGATCTTTTCTTTGGTCAGTGTGGACAATTTGCGATCAAAAGAGGTTGCCAAAGTGCACAGGGGAATAGAGTAAATCTAAACCGGTGCTATAAAAATAAGGGAGAAATCAAATACATTGCCTCCATCACTAGGTCCACAATGTGACGCTTCATGACTCTAGGAGTGCTTTCTCACATTTCGGCTAGATAGTCCAATTATTTTCATTTGAGCTTTTGAAGAGATGGTAAATAGATCTCTTACATTCTTTGAAAAAGGTCAACAGGATTTTTACTACTTAGGAACTCCAGATCAAATTTATGATTCAACGAAACCCATTAAGTGAGTGGAAGCAAAAGAGAAATAACAAGGCAATGAGATATAGATGTTTAGCCTTTGATTTAAACATCCTGTTGAATTTGCTAATAGGTCATTGACCCAAGGTTACATCCTTAGGTGCAGTGGATCTGTTAGAGGGGACAATTGCTTTCTAGTTTATGGTGCTTTGTAGGCATAAAGAAGCAAAAGTATGCATTCAACATTTTATTTATACATTTATCAGTTACAATTTCACATTTTACAATTTTATTGATTATAATTACCTGAACTCTATTTCTCATGTTTCAAATAAACATATGTCAAATTCTCACCTTTCAATTCCTTTGGTATGATTTAAAGTGATAATGATTATTTTTTCCAGTTTAACAATTAATTTGGGTGGCATGGTTGTTAAGCTTGTAGCACTGTCGTGTCACAGAAAGAAGGTCCTGAGTTTGTAGATGAGGCAGTTCAGGTCATGTGTGGACTTTGCATTCAGGTTTTCTCCCACAGTCCAAAAACATGCAATTGAGGTGAATTGTTGGTTAAATTTTTCCATAACTGTTTTCAGTGTAAACATGTGTACTGAAGGAACTTGTCTAGACTACCATGCACTTGTCATGAACGTGACCAAGGGTGTAAATCATGACCCTAAAATTCCAATAAATGTAGCTAAAGTTATATTTATAGCTTTGTATATAAAATAACTTAATATGCCAACATAATATCAAAAACGTCATCTTAATTACAACTAACAAATCACAATATGTAACAAGTTTTGACAAATAATTTTACTTACCTTTAGTTCTGTCATGTAGTGGCAATTACATGCGCATTGAGTCTAGGCTGGTGGATCGGAGTTGAATCAAAAGTGTTACAATAAGTTACCTTGTTTAACCCTGTTCACCAGTTTTCATTTTCAATTACTTCACACATTCTTCTTTGTTATTATTATTAGATACATTTAGCTGGTGGAATTAATTAAATCCATTGAAACACTGTCTGCCCTATGAGGGGAAACTCGGTCTGCCGCCTAAAGGGATCTGACTGGAAAATTTGTTTTTTGCATTAGTGAGCTATATTTTCACCCTATATGCAGAAGTAAGGAGATTCACGCCTAATTTAGGGGGGGGGGGGGGGTTAAAGGTGCACTGTGAAGCCCCCCCATAACGCCCACTGCCTAGGTGTAACAGCAATGAACAATTTATTGTGATGAGGCATGTAGGATTGAGCACATCCACAGAGAACACAGCACAAGGCAGCAATATCCTACACAGAGTGTAAATCCATCCCGAACAGACATAGCATTGCTTGCTAAAAAGTGTTAGCAAGCTAGTAAACGGGCTCAAATATGAAAAATGAATATTAGCAAACATAGAGTCTGCGGAATATTGTTTTATATTATAAATGACAAGAAAGCTTTAAAGACCACGATGCATTCCAAAACTGCAAGTAATCCTTCAAGGGAACTTCCCGAGATTAAATGAACGACAATGATGGATTGATTTCAATTAAAAATAAGCTTGTTAATACAGCCAAGCTACATTGTGGTCATCAAGGCTCTTTTCTGGACCTGCACCCACGTGGTGAAACAAACTTCCTTTGCCTTTCCAATCCTTTCAGCTGCTTCAGTTAGGGGTCGCCATAGCGGATTGTTGTCCGCGTTATTGATTTGGCATCAATGCCCATCCTAACACAACCCTCCTATCTATCCAAGCTTGACACTACAACAGACTAGTTTGTGCATCCTAGTAGCTAGGGTGGCATCCAGCCAAATGATCATAATTTGGTCAGCTATACTGAGTCATTGGTCATAAAGCTTCCAGCCGGACAGCAGAGCTGAGACTTGATACAATGTTTTCCAAATCCCAGCTCTTGTGTGCTTTGTGTTTTACCATGGCACAGCCTGGGTTTCTAAATAACCAAAATTGTCCAGGATTCAGGTTTTGTAGTCTGTACATGTGATTCACATGTGTTTTTTCTTTCTCTTTAGAAGATGCGTTCTTGAACTTCTCTTAAAAATGGTCAACAGCAAATTCAGCCAGTTCAGCAAAACACAAAACCACAGCTAAAGATGAGTTTGTCAGGTAAATGAACTATGTTATGAGATCAGGTGAACAGATTACGTTACTGCTGCAACGGGAGCTAGATACAAATCAAGGATTTCCTAATGTGTGTACTAAGATTCTGGCCAAATGGCTCTACTGATAAACTATTTCATTTATTTTTTCCATTGTTTAGATATAAACTGAATGGGGGGTACCTAATTGTAAATGCATTTGTTATTTGTCTTATTAAAGGTGGGGAGAAGGGAAAGAACAACATTTTGTAATTGGTAAAAAAAGGGATAAAACTATACAGAGCAGCTATTTATTTATTGAAGTTTAATTACATAGTCACATTATTGACTCATGTGTCAAATATTTAAACTCCTACCCCACACACATTCCAATTACATGGAATTACTTTGCTAATCCAAATCGCGCTAGCACTGTTGGCTCACAGCAAGGGTCCATTCTGCATAGAGTTTGCATGTTCTCCCTGTGTTTGAATGGGTTTACTCCCAGTGCTTCAGTTTCCTCGCACACTCCAAAGGTATCAAACTGAGGTAAACTGAAGAAACAAAATTGTCCATGTACATGTGTGATATAACTTGAACTTATGAACCTTGTGAAACGAGCAACTACTGTTTCCAGTCATGTTTGTAAATAAAGTATGTATGTAACCATGATGTTAAAATCTTAATATACAAACAATCCAAATCACTCCCACCCAAACCTTCCATCCAGTGCAGATGTCAGTTTACTGCCTGGTAGCTTCCCTCAGAAACTAATATTCAGGTGTCCTTATATTTTTGGGCATGACGTCTGTGAATCCACTAAACGCTGATCATTGATAACGACTCACATTGTTCATATGCTTCATGAAGCATTACAGTTTTATTAGCTGTTCTGACACGGCGCAAAAACGGTGAGTACCTGAGAGAGAGCGATTAGCAGATGGCATTCAATACCACCGCGGTTTCAGGGGTCGTAAACCCACTATCAATCAAGCCATTAATGTTCCCGTGCCAACATTCACCCAGGAGTCGAGCGCAGCGTTAATTCAGAGCTCGATAACATCGGGTATTACAGTACATTGACACACGTGTAGTGGAATATATTTAAACAATGCAGTGATTTGTAACCATGATGCATGATTACTCAGAACAACTGGCGTATCTATATGGCCATACAATTGTACAATTTTATGACCTTTATGAGGAAGAAATGGATTTCAATGGCACAATTAAAGCCATCTGGTTTTGTTGACTTTCCAAATCGTGACTTCTTTCTATTGATCCTTTAGGCCAAAGTACAAAAGTGTGTGTGTAGATACAGACTTTTAACCTCTAATGACATTTTTGATACTTTTTAAATGCAATTACTCTGCTTTTTCTCCTAACTGTAGCAGGTCACCCTGCATGACTGAGTCACGCTGACACCCGGCTCTGATGTGAACAAAACTAACTCACTACCTCTCCGACACATGGGCAGCACCTGAAAGCATTTTTTGTGCATCAGCACTGTGTATGGAGAGAGACACCCGGATCATGATACCCTCTCATCACTGTCGATCTATCAACCAGCAGAGGCTCCAACTTCAGCGGTCATAAGTGAGACTATTTAACATAATCATGCCCCTTCATGAACAACAGGCCAATAGCTGTTCATATGGCTCCTCAGCACAATTTGGAGGGAGAGTTGAGACTTGATAGATGTACAACGCTCACTCTTCGTGGTTGGGGACCTAACTAGTGATAGTTTGCAGAAACTATTTTAACTCTAAATTATTAAGAACAATATCATTTACTAATTTTGGATTATAAATATTATTGTTAAATCAGCTAATTTTACTCTACGTATACCAAAGAAACACACTTGCATGAATGAGTACATACATTGCATACATATTGGGGTACATAACATCACTACAGTGATATAAGCTGTTCTGTTGTAAGTGGTGTAATAAATGTTATGGAGATCGTTAGTGTTTTTAGCCAAAGAGAACACAAACGTGTTGAGTGCTGTTATTTCAGAGAAGATCTTTTCTTTTACTTTAGACTTTTTTAAAAGAGAAGACCCAGAGTTTTACCTTTATTCACAGAAGCATCATCATGCATGATCAGTAGGCTTGTTCCAACAACACACAGAGATGAATGAAAGAAGGCGACAATTCAAAGTGCACTTTGCTAATTTACAAATCTACTTACAAATGAAACGCTATTTACAAATGCATTTAAAAATAAAATGCTCTTTACAAATCAATTTACAAATGAAACAGAGGGCTGAGGTCAGAGCACACCCTGGAAAAAGCTCCAGTCCAGGGTGCGCACACACACATTCCCCTAGGGCAAATAAATTTCTCCAATCAATCAGATTGTATAAGTTTAGACTGTGGGATAAAAAACTCCCAGAAAACTCACATGGATACAAAGATAACATACAAACTGCACACAGAAAGGACCCAAACTGCCCCAACAGGGAATCAAGCCCAGGGCCTTCTCAGTGTATGGCCATCGAGCCACCATGCCAATTGAGGGGACACCACAGTGGATTATGGTCCACATTATTGATTTGGCAAAGATGCTCTTCTTGGCACAACCCTCCTATTTATCCGGGCTTGGCACTTTGCTGTGAGGCGACCCACTCAGCCACTTCAAGGTTCCAGAAGCAGACATAGAAGCACTTTCACATTAAAAATACTCTAAATGAAGGAAGGAGCAAGCATACATGCACCTTACATGGGAAATTAGCACAATTGACAATCTACACTTTCTGCTGTGAAAAAAAACCTCAACAAAGGTGCTCAAACCCCAGATAGTCCCTTACCAATGATGGAAAGAAAGCCCGAAATCACCTTATGCAGGGAGAAAATGTGTCTAGGGTTACATCCAGGAAGCAGTGAAAACAGAACTGCTGGAAGAAAGCAGAACAATGGGTTTTCTTTCACTACCAGAATTTTTACTTGCGCTAACACCTCATGATGAGGTCATTTTGTCAGACCTAATTAGATCCCACATAATTAGATAATGTTCTTTGACGTGCTCAAGTGTTTGAGCTTAGTAGTTCAGCTCACATTTTATGTGATTTTAGAATCGTCAGAACTCAGGAGGGGATCAGCCAGTACAGACTCTCTCGTCCGAAACTCGTCATGAAGTCAGTCATCAAGTCTCAAGTAGCACAAAATGATTACTTGCTTAAGAGCTCAATCAGGATAAAAGACCTTGAAGAAAAAAGTTAGAAGTTCACAAGCTGTTATATTACATATGTGCACAAAAGTATGTGGACACACCTAATTATTGAATGTTGGAGCCAAACCTGTTGTATGTAACAAGTGTACGGGCCAGCTGTAGCCAAGTGGTTAGGGTACTGGACTAGCAATCCGAAGGGCGCCAGTTCAAATCTCATTACTGATAGGTTGCTGGTGTTTGGCCTTTGAGAAAGGTCCTTAATACTCAGTATCCACCTAGGCAGCTCACAACACATGACTGCTACCCTCGAATGTATGAAGAGGTCATACATGTGACTTGACAGTACATGAACTAAAAGGTATATGATTGGCTTGACTGTCCTTATGCACAAAGTGAGGTCCAAGACATGGTTTTGTGAATTTGGTGTGGAGAAACGGCAAAGGTACATCTTGTTTTGAAATGAGATGTCCAAGAAACTTATGATGTGACATTATGGCACTTCAGATAACACTACTGCACTTTATGAACAGGTCACAGCAGACTCTGTGTACTTGGAAGACTAGGGGTACTCTTGAGATCTTTCTTTGACACAGTGATAAATCAGTCATACAGTGATAAATCTGTGAACAATCACCATCTTTATGGTGTAGTATGCTGGGCCTGCAGTATCTCTATGGCAGACATGAAGAGACTGAATAAAATCATTATGCTGGCCGGCTCTGTCCTACAAAGCCCCTTGGACCCAGTAAAGGTGGTGGGAGACACGAGGAGACACGAGGAGACACGCCAAGCTGGTTTCCATGCTGGAGAATGACTCCCACTCCATTGGTGAGACTATGGCAGCTCTTTCTTATTCCATAAAAGATTATCTTATCTTAATGATGAAACACGGCTGACTCTTGGAGTTTTCATGGACTGGCTTGTAATCTGTTACAAACTAGAACAAGCCCATGATTCTCTAGGCCTTCAGAGGCTGTATGTTTGGTTTAAAGCATTTTATCTGTATTCATTTAACACATTTGATGCAGTTCTAACATAAAATGCAACCCGAAGACTTCAATTCATTGCCTTTTAATCAGGACTCCAGGACTCCAATAAAGGCAACATCTGTTACTACGTTTCTCCTCCACCTTCTAATCGATAATGTCATTCACAAAAATGACTGCGGTACAAACAAATAAACAGAATTGATATTCAATCTGGAACAGTCGTTTGAGATGTTTTTTTATTATTAAAAGTTTTTTTTTTAATCATTAATCACTTTCAAGCAAACTATGTTCAGCTCATATTTGTGATTCCCTAAACACATCCCTCTTTAGCTTAATGATTTGGAAATGCATAAAACAAACCAACTTTTGGAGTTACAGGGGAGAATCTGCAGCCCCCATCAAACATTATAAAGATTAATTTGTTGCTGTTGAAAGCTGTGGCCAGCCCTCCTTTTAATGAGATCCTTTATTTTATTTTATGCAACCTCTTCACCATTTTTCTCATTCTGTCATTCTCAGACTCTGATTCATTTAGAGATTTAGAAGCAGAGCTCTGTGCTCAGAATGACGTGTCCTTTCTTTTTATCAACAAACCTAATGAATCTGTCCATAAGGAGACAGTTTTCACTGCACACTGCAACAGAAGGAAAATTAGTGACAGGTACAGCGAGAGACGAAATGTATTTAAGGTTTTAACACAAAAAGAAAACACTTCCAGAGCCAAAATATTAAGATCATATGCCAAATATGGTGTCAAAACAGCCTGTCTGCAGACAGCACATGGACCCCACAGGGAACCTGAAGGATGTCCTTCAACTCCAACATAGCAAAGTGGACCCAATTCCCTATGCACACACTTCCATTCACATCTATGAGAAATTAAATTAATATGTCCAATCGACTTTCAGCCGACTGACTGAATATCAGATACCTTTGGAGGTGCCTTTGAGGAATGGGAGTTAGCATGGGCAATTTGATCGGCCTACTACCTTGAGCCCCATTAAGAAAAGGTGACAGACACCTCATCACCAGGATTAAAATGAGCCCCAACTTCTGTCCCACTACTAATGAAATTGGCTTTGTGTCCTCTGATATCATCGAGTCCCGGCACTCAGTGGTTCATGGCTTGTTGACCCTGTTTGGGTCACTGTCAATAGGTACTCATTTTAAGCTCTTAATAATAGACTCACTAGGTTTTTCATGACTGCAGATATGCTAGAAAATGGTCATAATACTAATGCCAACATGCCCTTAGTAAGTGCCTTTGATGCTGGACAGGAATTACCATGGCCACGTTGACTAGCCTTAATGCACCCCATACATAACAGCTTAATGCACCCCATACATAACAGGTGACAGTCACTTTATAACCAGGATTAAAATGATCCGCAACTTCAGAAGCTCTTTGGTTGGCCTGTACTAATGAAATTGACTTGTTGTCTAACATTAACATATATGTATATAAACATTTTGTAGGTATCGTTGAAGGTAGACAGGAGTTAGCAGGGGCACATTTTAGCCCCAGAAAAAGTATGTCTAGATAGTGAGGATATCCAAGGATATTGGAGGATTCTAAGGATTGTGATATATATGTTTGGTCCAGGAGTTTCAGTAGCTTGTTGGTTGGTCTGTATAAGTGAAATGTCCTCTGATCCTGCTCGGGTTCCTGTCTTTAGGTACAGATGTATGTCTTAATTTATACAGGAACAAAACAGTTTATTAAAAAAAGTTGTAAATGTCCCAAGCTTCATGAATTATGCATCAGAATTGCTGTATTTTTATTACTTTTTATCTATTGTACTAAGATGTTCAGCCTGTTATACTGAAATCAACCACTAGATCACTATCTTCACTTTGCTGTTTATTTTTTTCTCCTCCATTGTATCAAAATTTGACATCCAGCACCTGACCATCATACTTCACACCAGTTATATGCTCCCACTCGTCTAGCTATGTAGTTATTACAGTGTCCAGTGTCAAACAGTCTCAAAGCGGTGATCTGTTTCTCCTCAATGCTCCCTGACCTCTGTTTGAGGGACACATGTTGTAATCCTGATGAATGAACCCAGCAGTAAATACACAGTCTTCGTCTGTCCTTAACACACCCACCTCCTGACAAAATCAGATTTGGGGGGAAAATTGCCAAATTGTACTTTAGAGGAACCGCGATGTCAGGCTGTAGCAAGCAAGAAGGAATGAAAGACGTCTTGGCCAGGCCAAGCGAGTCTCGGCATAAAGACACACCTGTCACAAGGACAGAAAACACACCAGTCTGAGTGTGTGTGAGTTAACGGACCAGCCTCTGTAGGGTTAACAGGCTCTGCATGATTAGGCGACTACCCACAGTGGTTTAGACAAAACCATTACTCGGCTTTGTGGGCTTATATTAATGGGAGCTCGTGCTGCTTGGCTTCTACTTAAATTGGTAACACTCCATATGAAGCTCTTGTTCATAAATCACTATAACTGTGCACTTATAATTCCTTGCAGTTTGTTAACAACGCCTTGTCAGCACTTTTATACTTAAAGCTGCTGTACAGCACCATCATTCATCCCGAGGTGAGTTACAAACGTTATAATTGACACTATTTATCTTTTCTGTGATTAATCTTACTATTACAACTGATGATGACCTAGGCATTATTGAAAAGCATATCTATCTATCTATCTATCTATCTATCTATCTATCTATCTATCTATCTATCTATCTATCTATCTATCTATCTATC
>JAYDZG010000039.1:9407854-9423634 GCA_034509265.1 Microcambeva bendego
TAAATGATGTATGTATTAGTCAACACAATCTTGGGTCTTTATTATTTATAGACATACAATGCTTTGGTTACTTCAAGAACATGCAACTAGGTAAACTGACTATTTTAAGTTGCCTCTAGTTGCTCTCAGGCTGCATTTTTGTTCTTTGTCCAGTGTTTCAGAGGAAGGTTCAAGAATTTTGCTTTTTGTCTATGTTACAGAAACCCAGATGGTGAAAAAAAGCCATGGTGCTTCACAAAATCAGGAAAGAAACTAAGATGGGATTATTGTGATGTGAAAAAATGTGCCACCACCAATGGTAACTATATCTATTCATTCTGGCAGTAAATTTGAACCACATTGACATTTTGGGCATTTATCAAAAATAAAACTAAACACACAACACAGTAATGTATATTTCTTCGACATTTACATAATTACTTTTCAGGGGAAACACTTCTGCATGTAACAAATTAAGCATACGTATCAGTTCATTTTCTCACAGAAGCCAATAATGTCAGATCAAATTGTCATATAAGTGCCTTGCCACTAGGATGCATAAACCAGTGCCCTGGTAATGTGAGGGTTGCATCAAAAAAGGGCATATGATGCAAAAACTGTGCCAAGTTGATAGTGCCATCCATGATGAATCAAGAAATGCAACCTAATGCAAATGCTTTAAGAATACAGATTGATGAATACAAGACGTCTTGCATCGAGCAAGAATGGAAAAAAATATCCATAAAGCTGCAACAATTTTAATCCTAGAATTTAAAATGAAAATGAAAAAATACATTTGTAGGTAATCTGATTTACTACCGTTTTGCATTAATAAAATGTGGCTGGAAATATTTCCTTCGGGCTTTGTCAGGTAAATAAAATGTATTTTAATGTCCTTAGATTTCCAGCAAGGAGTTTTGTTTTAGATGGACATTTTAAATTAGACAAATATAATTCCAGCTGATAGACTAACTCTCAGGAGCCTTAATAACCTATTGGAGTTTAGTAAACTTGTTCAGCCTTAATCTCAATTGCAACAATTGTCAACAAGACTGTCAACTAATGGCAATTCTGAAACATTGAATTATCCTTATGAACTAAAACCTCTGCTTTATAGAGATCCCAGCATACAGCCAGTGTTTAAATGGTGTTTTTAAAAGTTGTGTCAGTGTTGGTTAACTGTTATAAGTGCCCTGGCTCACCAGATTGGCTGCCGACAATCTTCAGCATCGATGACCAAGCATAATATTTAGGTTACTGCTAATGTTGACTTAACATAAGTGTTTTAGGTATTATTCATCAAGGTTTCTCCCTTATTTATAATTGATTTATTGTTGTGTGACAAAGAAGCTGTACATTTTAAGTCTAGTTGCCTCTAGTGTTTAACAAATTAGTGACTAAAATGCACAGACAGCCATTTAATGTTTTTCCTTTTTTTAGTAATAAGACCAACTCCAGTTCACACACCAGGAAGCCCCAAGCCAGAAATCCATGCCCCAGTAAGCCCCACACCAGCAAGCCATGTCCAAGTAAGCCCCACACCAGCTAGCCATGTCCAAGTAAGCCCCACACCAGCAAGCCATGAGTCAGTCGACACCACTTATGAAAGCCACACCCCAGAACACCATTCCTCAGCAACAACACCTGAAAGCCATGCCCAAGCAGTTGGACCAACAGAGACCCAGTTCCCAACCTGTGGCAAACCCCAACCAACGAAAGCCCTGCACCGTATCTATGGTGGTCTAAAGACACTTCCTGGTGCCCAGCCCTGGCAGGCTTCTGTGCAGGTTCGACCAGCTGGCTCAGGCCTGAGCTTCAGACATATCTGTGGAGGAATTTTGATCAAGTCATGCTGGGTGTTGACTGCAGGACATTGCATGTGAGTATTTAGCTATAGTAAATAAATGTTGCACATTACACAGTAACATCAGTTCTAAGCAACACTGCTTACATAGATTCAAGCTGGGATTTGTTTGATTAGTTTTGCAAAAAAAAAAGAAAGAAAAAAAGCTCAAACAGGCAGCAGTTTGAAACTGGTCATTGATTATTTATATTTTGATGCTGTAAATAGCATGTTTTTTGTGGCATGGTTTAGGTCCAACTGTTAGCCAGGCTGTAAAGGGCTCCAATAATAATTTGAAAACTTTACAGAT
This sequence comes from Microcambeva bendego, assembly GCA_034509265.1. Taxonomy (NCBI): domain Eukaryota; kingdom Metazoa; phylum Chordata; class Actinopteri; order Siluriformes; family Trichomycteridae; genus Microcambeva; species Microcambeva bendego. The sequence goes on from JAYDZG010000039.1 coordinate 9,409,987, forward strand.
GCTGTAAATGCATGTCACATCATTGTATGCATTCTCCTAAGAGGAATTCCATTAGATGCCTTAAAATGATATTAAAGTAGCTTTAATTTTAAATGGTGTTTTAACTGAATAATGAGGGAGCATCATATGCTTCCTTAGTTGTGAAGGCAAGGCAATCCCAGCATTCAACACAACTACAAAAAATGGCTATGGAGACAAATGTGGAGTAATAACCATTCTTGGTACATAGTGAGCAATGTTAGTTGTGGGTTGTGCTGCCTCAACCCATTTGTTTTAATGCATATATGTAATTGCTAGCTTAGTAATACACACTCATGTAATCACTGAAATTGCTGCAAGTAGTGCATCTGACCTAACTTACGAGTTTTATTAGAATCTTCTTTATTGAGGCAGGTGTCTATTTAGGCAGTAGAAAGCTCACTAGGTTTTAAAACTGACCCTAATAGAGTATGTTGTCACACATAATAAAAGCGATGTAGCCCAAAGGCTCTGTAAACACTTGGGTTATTATAATAAGAATGTCAAAAAAACACCCAATCAAAAAATAAATAAATAAAATTCATAAAAATAACAGACTAGATATTGAATCAGACTTGGTTTATTGGCTGATGGATAATCTTCTGGATTGGATAATCAAAATACAGTGCTGGGTGATAACCCCTAAAAAATTTAACTGATAGAAATGGAAGTCTAGAATTGAAACCATGTTCAAATCACACTAAGTAACTAAAGGTCCACTTCTGCACTCACACAAAAGCAAACAATTCAGTAAATAGTGTACTGTAGCTGGACACTGGTCGCATAGTAGTGAGGTTCACAGGGGACATGTGTGTATGCCCCCGATGCTATCGAGAATCCAAACATGTGAGTGTATACAGTGAGTTGATGAAGGATCAAAGGCTATGTTTATAAGCTCAACCTCACATTAATAATTCCCTAACTATTGATTTTTTTTTCTTTAGCCTGGTTAACAGGAGAAGAGTTCTTCATGAAATGTACCTTGACCAATAGACATTTACAGATAATGTTGTCTCAACATTGAATAAAAAGGATAGGATTTAGATGACAAGATTGTGGTGAGGGTGCTGGAAACACGTCCACTCACCTATGGAGCAATTTAGTGTCTCCAGTCCACCTAGTTGCATGTTTTTGGAAGGAAACCAGAACTCCACACAATAAGGACCAGAACCAACTGTGCACTTACACTGTGAACCAGCGACCTTTTGATTGCTAGTCCAATACATTACCATCTAAGCTACAATTGTCTTACATAATTGTATTGGGCTGGTATGTGTCCTTGCCCAATTTGCAAGATGAAAAATCCAGCAAACACACGAAACATTTTGCAATAGCAGCCCACAATGGAGAAAGTGGAAATAACAGGAATAGCGCAGAAGTCCAAAGAATAGAAACACAGAATTAGTGGTGGGCAATTCTGTAACTGTTTCTCCTAGCAACTATTACAGCTGCAAGTAGGACCAACATCTGACAATAATGAATAAATAAATGACCGCATTTGCCTAAAATTAATTTAGGGAAGAGATAATTAGTGTGTATGAAAAGAGGATTAACGATTAATTGGCATCCTGTCTGGGGTCCTGCCGTCATTGATTCCTGGGAACCAGAAACCACAGCAACTATGACCAATATTAAACAGTTATCAGTTGAAAATGAAAATCTCTTTTATTCAATTAAACCATAAACTTTGTGTTTTACAGTGATAAGACAAAAGATTTCCAAGTGGTTCTGGGAGGAACTGATTTAGTGAAGTATGAGGAATCTGAGCAGGTGCTGGATGTCGTGGAGACTATAATCCATGAAAAATACAAAGAAACGACAGACTCAGTCCACAATGATATCGGTGAGTACAGTCTATCCCAGACTAACAAAGACGATATTTTGTTTTTCATGTGACAGATTCATTTTTCCCTACAGATTTTAAAACATTTAAGATACTTCGGCCAAGTGTATTTGGGTAAAGTAATAAAAATCAAGTTAAATTGGAAAAAGAAAGATAGTTAATATATTTAATATAGAAAAGGAGACAAAAAATGTGTTTTGACCCAGATGCACAAACCAAGCAGACAGGATCTGATGATACAACCCTACCAGTGCTTAAAACTGGTCACTAGGGAATGGGTACAGGTAAAGAAAATGTTAAAGTGTGAAGGTGTAAACTTATGAATAAGGTTAAAACTGAAATATTGTCAAAGACAGGTTTCTGTTGAACTAAATAAAGAAAAGACCAAAACTCGGTCTTGATGATTAGATAATTAACCATAATATCCTTTCATTTAATATTTTAGTCTTTACTTTAATCTTCAACACTTTTTTTATTCATTTGATCCATTCACCAATTCATTGTTATTTATTCGAATCTCTTTCCTTACTATTAAAGTTACCTCAGGCAATGCCCCGTTATTCGGCTTGAGGTAACCGGCGTTCCCTAATAAATCGGATTGAAACACCGCCGAGCTTTGCGTCACCGGACCCGGAAGCCTGGTAGCATTTTCATGTCTTTCTGTATGGGCTTGAGTTCAGTTGAGGAAAAAAAAAAGTCATCCCTGAATAACGAATATTCCTTTCCCTGATTAAAGGTTACCTCGGGCATTGCCCTACCGTCGCCCCGCTATGCGGCTTGACGTTACCAGCTTTCCCTAGCGAACTAAACTAGCACCGTGTAGCGTGATCGCAATGTGACAATATGACGGTGATCCCTGTTTGTTCGTCTGCTTAAATGCAGGCGTGCCGGTGCTCCTCATCACCGTTGATGACCGTCAGGTGTTTCCTATTTCACCTGCTTCACGCTAGGCAGGCTGGGATTTGGAGTTCCCGAACCATTACAGAAGCACCTAACATAGGAGTCATAAAGATGAGTCATTTGTTAGTAAATCAGGAATGAATCACTTTGATGAAGTGCAGAGTTTGCATGTTCTCCGCGTGGGTTTCCTCCCACGGTCCAAAGACATGCCACCAGGTTGATTGGAATTGTCCTTGCGTCCCATCCAGGGTGTGACCGTGTGAAAGTGGTTTAAGAAAATGAACTGAACTGATGAACATTGGGGAGGCACGGTGGCTAAGTTAACAGCACTTCCGCTTCACTGCAAGAAGGTCCTGGGTTCGATCCTCACTGGGTTCCCTCCGTGTGCAGTCATATTGATTAAAGACACTGAATTGCCCCATGGTGTATTTGAGTCTGTTTGTCTGCCCTGTGATGGACTGGTGCCTCACCTGTGTTTCTGTGTGCCTTGTGCGCATTGAAAAGCAGGGATAAGTCCCATTACAACCCAGCCTTCACGAGTCAGAGAATTTCATACTTTTGTGAATTTTAAATGAGAAATAGTTCGTAAATGAATCGAGAGTGAAGCCATTCAATGAAATAAAATCAATACACCACCATGGTTTTACCATTTTGGTTCTGTGAATCTTTCTGTGAATCTTTCTTAGCTCTAGGGCCCTGTGCAGACACATTTAGCTGTGTCTGTTGAAGGGAAGGCTACATTGGTTATAGCCACTTTCTGGCCGAGTGGTACCTGCTGAGGCTGTTTATTATCTGCTCCTGGACTAGGACTCCTTCTTGCCCAGTGTGGGTGTAAATCGACATATTAAGTGCACAGGGAAATTAATAATATCCAAACTGAAAGCAAAAATGGGGAAAGAAATAAGACAAAGAATAATAATTAAAAAAAAAATGCATACCCTGGGCATGTTATTTAAGGATTAATGAATCTGTTTTACAGCTTTGCTCAGACTCAAACCCAAAAATGGGACGTGTGCACAGGAGAGCCAGTTTGTAAAGACGGCCTGCCTACCCCGTGAAACTTTTCCTGATGGGAGCGAGTGTAGCATCTCTGGATGGGGAGCAACTCAAGACTGTAAGTGGCGTATTTTTAACTCAAGATTGCATTTACTTCACATTATTATTCTTTTATTGTTATATAAAAACATAAAACAATGTTTTCCTAAGTTCTGAATTCTACAAACTTTAAATACAGTACCGTTGCACTTCTAGCTTAACTAGCTCAATGTCAGGGCAAACCTATTACTTCCAGGTTCAAACATTACCAATGCTTGGTTGCTGCTGCTGGGCCCTTGATCAAGGCCCTTAACCCTCAATTGCTCAGACTGTATACATTAACTGTACTGTAAGTCGCTTTGGATGACGGCATCTGCTAAATGCTGAAAACGTAAATGTCTTCCACGTAAAGGTGCTGGAGGGGGCTCCTTGTTGTGGAGAGAAATTACGGAACCAAACCTAGCTAGCGCACTTGGCTTCACTATGCCCAAGCAGTATTCTTATTCTTTTGTTTAGTTTTTAAGTGTATTTAAGCCTACTGTTTATTCTTCTCTGCTTTCCAGCACAGTATGGTTCGAATCAGTTGCTGGATGCTGATGTGTTGCTGATTTCTCATGCTGTCTGCTCCAGTGATAAAGTCTATGGACAATTAATAGATAACACCATGTTTTGTGCTGGTCACATGGAGGGTGGAGTCGACTCATGTCAGGTGGGGAATTTTCTCTGTGCTCTTTAGATCTCAGTAATCTCAGTATCTATATAAAATACTAATATAATACTACTAATAATGATAATAACTTGAGTAGAAGAAGTAAAAGAAAGAAACTCTGTTGCAGGGTGACTCTGGAGGGCCCTTAACTTGTGTGAGAAACCAGACCCATTATGCCTATGGTATTGTTAGCTGGGGAGACAGCTGTGGAGAAAAGAATAAACCGGGAGTATACACTCAGGTCACAAACTTCCTGGACTGGATCAATGCAAAAACATCAAGCAAATTTCATTAGATAATCCTTCTGACTTCTGTTAGAATTGAACTGTCTTCTGCTGAGATTTATATATTCTCAAATGTCTATTCAGGGGTTTATGATTAATTATTGGTAAAATTGTTTCTACAAATTCCTGCACAAAAGTAGTATCAGTACATCCAAATCATAGTAAATATGGATTGATGCTGAATAAATGGATAAAAAGATCAATAAAATGAATGAAACACATTAAAATGTATCGTATTTCTAACTAAAAACAAACATTTAAGTAACCTTATAATTAAAAGCTGCACAATATTTGCTCGAGTTTATTTCCATAAAATTCAAAATCAATAGGATAACATTCTTTCCGAAAGAGTAAGAATGTCATAACCTGTGACACAGAAGTCTAAGAAAAAATAAATAAATTATATACGTATATATTATGCATTGAAAAAGCTGCTGTAATACAAATTTTAATGCAGTTGTATAGGGATTTCATACATGTATTTAGGACCAGGAATCAGTAAACAAAAAACATGACCTATTAAATGAAATGGGCTTTTAGAAATAAGAGTAGTAGTTTCTACTTTTAGCCACTAGATGGCAGCAAACCACAAGCGCTGAAGAGGCAGTGATGCAAAACTACATACACATTTAATAAACATTAGAGGGCGACAAAATTAATCTTCAACAAAACAGAACACGAACGTGAACCTGTTTCTTTATTATTTAATAGATTAATATTGAAATTAAACCATATGTTTGAGACAATACTACATTTTTGGTTTCTAATGAATTTTTACAAATTGCTCTAATTATTTCATAATGAGGCAGATGGGGTTTAGGGCGGATAAAACTCTAGCAGTTCACCTAGCAGTCATACTTCCATCATGAAACCATAAAGGGTGTTTTTATGTATGGGGAAAAATTAAATTGAAGATCATGGCAGGTTTTTATGGGGGTATTTTCAATAATTAGCAATAGCCAATTACAGCAAACCTTACAAAGTAACCGAAGGCTCTGGAGTTATAACTTTAAATGAAATGGACGGCTTCTAAGTCATACACTACTAAGAAATGACAAGTAAATATTACAGTAACCCGAGAGTTACTCAAATAATGGTTTCAATTATCTAACATAATTTGTACTCAAGGATAGATTCAAACTGGTGGAATTCCAAACACTGTTTGCATCTTCAGAGTTTGTAGACATTTTATATAAAGTATATTATTATTTATGGCCGCTTGGGTGGTGCAGCTGTAAATTATGCTTTCCCACTACTACTGGTATCTGATGTTCCAATCTCCAGAGGAGATATAAACTGCTTCAATGTGTACCTGTAGACAACCAGAACGGCCCTGACGAGAATAAAGTGATGAATATGTTTATAAATGGTTTATTTGATTAAACATTAGGCCTTTAAATTAGTTGTAAAGCAGTACAATATTTAACTACAGTTGAAGATCTGGATCATTAAAATTTTTAAAAACTGTTCAAGAGTTCAGTGTGTCATCATTTTGTTCAAAATCTCATGCAAAAAAACCCTTAAGACCTCTAATCAAACATTTCTCTTTTTTTAACACAACTACACAAACAACACCTGTATTAAAATGGAACACTTAATACTTGACTGTATTAGAATGAACTTGTAACACTGAAATATTTAAAATCGTTTATACAGACGCCCATAAAAATCATTGAATTCAAGTGGCACTCGTGTCTACCAGGTGTATAAAACTGATTATGCAGCATTAATAAAATGCTTCCAACTAGTCAAGCTCTCATATACACACACTTCAACATCTTATTTACGATCTAGGAGAGTCTCTTATATCCAACATTTATAATTTTCCCCATATTTTGGAATGGTATGTTATTCCTGCATGTGATCAGGTCCATATGGTGTAAATTGACCATTCATGACTTTGTTACCTGCTAGCTCTCCCTTTTAGTTATGCTGTTATAGTTAGGGCCGCCAGAGTCGAAAGCTACTCTCTACTCTCTGTTTACTCTTAATGATTTCACTTTTGAACTACATCTTCTGTTGTTTAACTCCAATGTGATATTTCTGATGGAAGACTGTTCACCTTTCGAGTCGCTGCTCCTGATAGATGAGGCTGGACCAGGAGTGTTTGCTCAAAGAACTTCTAAAACTCACAATGGACTATTTCAGCAACTGGACTGAATAATTAAAAACTCCTATCTATCCATGGAGTTTTTATGAGTTATATATTTTAGTCCAATGTAATTTTTGTTGTTGTTGTAGTTATTGAACTGTACAAATCTTGTTATTTAAAATATTCTCCAGTCCACCCAAGAAGGATGGCCCCTGCTGAGTCTGGTTCCTCCAAGTTCACCCTTTGCTTGTTTAACAGGGGCTTTTTGGTCCGGTGGTCCTAAACGCTTTGTGACAATGTCTATTGTGAAAAGCACTAAATATAATGCAATAAAATTGACATGACTTGACATTCATTCATTGTCTGTTGTCACCACTGCTTTGTCCCACTCATGGTTGCAGTAGGTCCAATTCACTGGGCAAAAGGCAGGAAATACCCACAACAGGTCGCCAGTCCAGCACAGGGCAATGACACAAACATCGGCTAACTTAGGAAAGTGAACCTGACTGCATGCATTTGGCAGAAACCCTCACAGACATGGGGAGAACATTGCTTCCTGCAAGGCAACCCACCTTGCACCACACCGCCCTGTTCTAAAGCCAGTGACCTGCCCCTATGGTGTCACTTTGTCCTTATTTTGCTCCCTACCAAATAATAAATCAAGCTAAGCTAAGCTTAGGCACTTATTCCCAGGCAGTGAAGTGAAAACCACTAAGGTCAGTATGATCCATAATCTTGTAAAATAATTTCCTGTGCACTAAGTCCCATCATTTCTTTCATGTTCGGCATTAGTAAGAAAGAATATGATTGTAACTTTACCTTTCAGGTTTAGCCCTGGCAAGCAACATTTAATGAGAGGATGTTGACCATGTACACAATTATCCTATCCTTTATTGCTCTGGCTATGCAATCTTGTACAATTGATTGGACACACCAATTCTTGTTTGATTGATTTATCTCTTTTTGGCACAATGCTAGCTATAACCCAGCAGAGCAAACACAGTCACAGACAAGTTTGTATCTCAAATTCACCTCACTTGCATGATAAAATCAAGTATCCACCAATTGTAAGTGCATTAAGACAATTCCCCAATCAGACCTACCCTCTCTCAGACCCAATGAGCAGTGTCTAAAATATGTTTCCTCCCAAACTCAAAAGATGTACAAGGGGAATTGGAGATACTAAATAGTCCATGACTGTGTTTAATTTTAAAAGCTGGTGACTCTAGTGTAACACGTAATTACCATTTCTGCTGGTATGCTATGATGATAACATTCTAATTTTTCTTTTGTGAGCACATTACGATGAGCATTAACCTCTTTGTGAACATTGCATCAGGAATGACACCTGTCTGTACCTGGCGAAAACACTACACATCCATTAATTATGTATAAATTGCATGTAATAGTACAGGCTGAGGCTTAAGGGCGCAGGACGTCTGGAACTCTTCCAGAAGTAGTCGTCATTAGTATCAGTGGGAACCCGTTTAACAGAAGGGCCGTAAGATTGAACACCTTGTGATGGGAGTAGTACACAAAAATAAAATTTCACACATTTTTACATACAGTACCTAGTTCTGATCAATTCAGTGTTGGAAATGCAGAAACAACAAATAATAAAACACACACACATTACTGGGACCTCCAGTTGATATTCAAAGTAACTGTGTGGGCTGGTCCTGCACATTGATCTGGAGCCATGTTGACTTCAATGTATCCCACAGTATGCGTGGAAGAGGATACATAGAACAAACTCATTGATCAAGGTGGTCCCAGAGTGTGAGGATTTAGGAGGCCAGGGTAGTACTTATAAGTCTTGGTCATGCTCTTACAGCCTATGTCCAGTCATGTGACTTGTCGTTTTGTCTTGCTGCAAGATCCCATCCAGCTCAGAGAAGACAAAAATCATTTAAGGGTGAACATGATCTGCAAGAATGGACCAAATCAGTTGAGAATGCCTAACACACCATATATACCCACCAAGCCAGTTCATGAACGACAACAGTATACAGGAACACATTGGTGCTCTGAGAAGATATTGTTCTTTCTCCTACCTACCAAAAACCTAGCAGTAGATGGACTCCTATGAACTTCCCTAGGTTTTATCAAGTAAATTCCCCTTCTCTGTAAAACTTCTTTGAGCATCCAAAATGTCTGCGTGTAATATATATGTATTTTTGCTATTTTGTAACAAATGTGGCAGAGCATGCACTAAAGCATTTCACTGCCAGCTGCACTGTGTCCGATGACAAACGATGTATGTGACAAATTAACCTTGATTTGATTTGAACAAATAGGCGGAAAAAATGTTCATTATCAACTAACTAGGTGAGTTTCATTGGGGTCAAAAGGGATCACCGCTTCAACACTGAACCATAAAAATAGCATAGGGGCTGAGTACTTGTTAAGTGTGGGGGTGTTATTTATACTATTTGGCAGTAGATAACACGGTTTGCTTGGCGGTCTCGTCCTAGATACTTTCAACACATGAAACTGTAAACGACCATCACACAAAACAATAGGCACAGCTAATATGTTGGCTATGCACAAGGCCAAGAACTAATTTGAGCTGAAATAAACATGACTGCGCTCTGGCTCCTGTTGCTTAAACAAAAGACAGCAGCCGTCTGGACCGGTCGATTTTTTTTTTACTTACGAAAGGCACAGCAGGCCACTGTAAGGCTCAGGTCAGGTTTCACGTATTCACTTAGGTTACCATCTCACATACTGTACTTCCTGGTGGATGGGGAAAGTTATCCCCCCATATCTCCCTGCCTAATGGCTGCTGCCTTTTAGGGAGTTTTCAAGCAGAAGCGACGGCCAGACAAGCCCAAATCGCTTAGCCGAACACGAACGGCAATCTTGAAATAGAAAACTGGAACGGGGATTGCCTGGATGAGCTGAAATGTTATTTGGATGACACCCCGTGCATTAAAAGCCAGGGGGGAAAGCTGTGTTGAGTTTCTCATCGGGCAGGCAGCAGCAGGACTCACTGCGATAAGGAAATAAGGCTAATGTTACCTGATCTGGTATAATGTGAACCAATTACCAGTCCATTGCACTTCATTACAGAACTGTAATAGGGAGCGGGGTCAGCACCGCCACTGGAGAAATTTAGCGGTCATTGATAATATGATAAAAAGTGACAGGCTGAGAGGGCACTCAAACAAATTATTCAAAATTTACAGTGAGCTAGGGGAAACAGAATCAGGCCATTCAGGCGGCCGTGGACCAGCGCCTGTCCAGGGTGGATCGCTTTGCACAAAGAGGCGTTTATTGGTGGGAAATCTAAAACGGTCAACGAATTACTTTATGCTGAAATTTAGAGGCCAGGAAACGACGGCAAAATAATTTGAGGAAGCAAGTCTATTATCCAAAACAACAACCAAGCCGTTCTTACTTTTCAGCTCTTTGTGGTGGAACTGGAATTTTAAAAAAATCTAAAAAGCTTATTAGATGTTTTAGAATGAAGTGACTGAACCTGAACACAGTGGTATAAATTGCTCACATGTTAAATGCACTCACACATTATTGAATGCAAAAAATCTTGTAGTCACAGAGAACAAGCAGAGTCCATAATGGACACATATATCTCAACCTGGGAATCAAACCCAGGACCTTCATAATGTCAAATGTCAGTGCTCCCCACCAATCCACTCCCAGTTACATATGTTGCTTTTAATGTTGCTGGATCCAAAAGACACAAATGGGCTATGTGTGGGCAACTCATCTTCTGGTTGATGCACTGGTATGAGCAGTATAGAGAAATACAGAGAGTGTGTGCAGTTTATAGGGGTTAGAAATGTACACTCAGGAGAGCGGAGGTAATTAGCTGATGTATAGGGTCAGAAAGTCCACACTGCAGTGAATGCCATCCCCAATGCTGCCTCTCCTGGGGCTGTACCTCGACCCCTATGATGCTCCTGAGGACACAATGGACCCCCGTTTGCTGTGAAATAACAACTGTAATAAAAAATAATAACAATACAGTACAAACACACCTATAATACTGCTTAACTGTAGAATAAATAGTGAGGATTAGGGTAGGTTTAGGGGGCATCTAGGAAAATTTCTCTTTCACCATTTGTCTCCTGATCCTAATAGGCATTTTGTAGACATTGGCTGAGAAAGAAAGAAACGCTATATGCACCTTTTAAATAATCCACTCTCAACCAGACCACCTCTGCTAATCGTGACTGTTTGGATGCTTGGCCAGGTCAATACCACCTGCCTGGATGGTCTATAAATATACATGCTAGACAGAAAAATGTCTTTGATCCTTTGGGAAAAATGTCTTCTTTTGGTGCTTAAAGAAAAACAAACCAATTGCTTTCAGATTGGCGTTTTTCAATCCATCTTGGTAATCAGATTGTGTTTGCCAGGATGTGGGCCATCATAAAATGTTATTAAAAACTTAAATAGAGTTTAGGGCTGGAAAAGATGGCACACATGAAATGACGTGCAAACAGCAGGAGGAGATTCCTATCATTATTTAGACAGGCGCTGGACTGACTGGTAAACGGAAAATTAGCATTGAGACTGTCTTCTGTTGATAAGAAACCCTTGTGGAGGCGAAATCAGTGGTGTGAGGCATGTGTAAGCTTTGCCAGATACAAAACTGCTCAAGTGGTTTGTAAACTGAAGTCAAGGGGGCCTTACGGGGGTCAGGAAGATACCAACAGCTCAAGTATCCACAAACATTCGATGTCTAGGAAACAATAGGCTTGGTCATAGTGTTCTTCGTGTCTTTTGTATCGGATATTGAACTGTGTCTGTGAGGGTTTGGTTGGATTTGATTAAAAGAATGTCCATTGTTATTCACCCCGACAACTTTCTATGGGGTTTTGTTCAGGGCATGGTGGATTCTCCACACCAAACTTACCTGCCTGTTTTTATGGTTGGACTAGTTGGACTAGTAACTCAACCAAGAAGTTTTCTGGTTCAAGCCCTACTGCCACTTAGTTTCCGCTATTTGGTATCTGGTAAGGCCTGAAATAGCTTGAACTGTATTTACATAAAAAAAGCCTTTCCATTATCTTGCTACTATGTAAAGCACACGTTTTAATGGGTGTGGCCAAAACATTCAAACCCTGTGAGTTTGGTGAGTAGATTAAGATTTAGAATACTCTTTGTCATCACTTTGCAGTGAAATTCGTTCTCCGCATTTAACCCAATCCGTGCAGTGAAACACACATATACAAACAAGTAAACACTAGGGGGCAGTAAGCACACATGCCCGCTGTGGTGGGCAGCCCTAGCCATGGCGCGGGGAGCAGTTAGAGGTTAGGTGCCTGGCTCAAGGGCACTTCAGTCGTAACCTGTCGGCTCTGTCGGAGTATTTTAGTATATTGGCACCAACCCATTCACACAACATAAAGTGGTTGTGTGTTTGCTAGAAACTTGTGAAAACAGACAAACCAGGGGGTGGCAAAAATATTTTAATCTGCAAAAGGGGGGCGCAGTACAAAAAGTTTAGGAACCATTGCTTTAGAGGAAGTGCTTAAAATGTGGCTCTACATCTATAAAGGAAGGCCCACAGTTTTGTTATTTGGCTAATTTACTGATTTAAGAACCCACACTTGAATTTAATTGACAATTATTGTTTAATTTTTTATTTTATTTTTTTATGGAGGGGTAACTGTAATTTTCCTTAAAAAAAGGAAAAAGAAAAGAAACAAAAACGCTTTTCTCTTTTTTCTCATTAGCAATGAAAGGTTTAAAGGCGGTGAGAATGGAGCTACGGAGAGTGTATAACTCTCACTGTAAGCCCACATTCTTAAGCCTATCACATTCTTAATCCTAATCACCCTCTCGTTTACCCCGATAACGAACAATAATGTGATTATCCAGATGTCCAATAAGTAATTACCTCATTCTATAATACAGGTAAGCGAGATCAAGCAGATCTGGAAACCACCAGCAGCGTAGAATTCATAAAGCTTACTTTTCTATGTCGTCCAGTATTCGGAGGAATCCGCGGTGCCGTAAAAATGCTTAATAGCCCAAACAAACGGCGCCTTTGTACAGGGCCTAACATGACACCCGACGTGGAGGAGGTAAGCTTCCTAAAGTTAAACGCATCGCTTAGCTCATTTTAAAGGGCTTGGAGCACACGCTCATCCGCCTGAAATATAGGCGACCCGCTTCCTCCTGCTTAATCCAGTATTTAATTAGAGCGGGTCAAGGGCTGGGGTCGCGTGCCTGCCCCATCGGAGGCGAGTCTCACAAAGACACTACTGATCGCCCTGCTGCAGCGCAGGTATTCTTACAGAGAGAGAGCAGAGCAAAGAGATTTAGCTAGATGAGCGTACACTTTCAAACCTGGGTCAGATTCTCGAATGCCTTTTTATTTAATTTATTAACACACATGTGCATGCTGTGGCAAAAGTATATGGACACTTTCAGAGGAACTCATGGGACCCAGTGCAAAAAAATCCCCCCCCTCAACATATATATTTTAATCCTACTTAGTTTCATTTAATTCTGTGTCATTTTATTATTTATCTAATAATTAGTGGTAATCTATCTAAAAATCTTCGGAATCATTAAAGTTTTTACACATTCACTGATGAGGGAATAACGTCAATCTAGATTAAAAGGGACACCTGGACCACACCGTTTCAGATGTAAATCAGATTATTTATAATTTATATTTATATTTATAATTCCCATAATCATTTTCTTCCTTTGTTTTAAATATTTTACTTAACAAAAATAATAACAAGCGAGTGCAGCAGAGTTCATGTCTGTGGCGATATTTCCTTCAC
>JAYDZG010000039.1:9436370-9447565 GCA_034509265.1 Microcambeva bendego
TTCATAGCCATCAAATTCTGACTAATGCTAATCAATGTCAAAGTTTGAGAGGTTTTTTTTAGCTTAGGTTCCAATCAGAGGGAAAAATAGCTCACCCATTTTTTTAATCATGTTCAGTTATGGGAGGCCAGAGAATCTAAAGAGTTGAACAACTCATTAAAGTCTCTAGAGTCTTACATGCATCATATTCTCCATTGACAGAGATTTAGAGATCATGAGTTCCCAAATCTTTCATTCAACTACCAGATAAGTAATATCTATAAATTAAATCCTAAATCTAAGTCTGGTATCCAGATGGAGCGGTGGGTGAGCACAAGGGTTCTGAAGGAGCCATTAATGAGGTGTCACTTATCTGAGTGATCATGTAGCTGTATGTTTACATTGCACAATGCAGTCATCATCTTAACATCAACTATCAGATCCACACCAATTATCAGATCTACACCAACTTCCAGATCTACACACCAGCTATCACATTTACACCAACGATCAGATCTACACCAACTACCAGCTATCAGATCTACACCAGCTACCAGATCTACATAAACTACCATATCTACACCAACTACCAGCTATTAGAGCTACATGAGCTATGAGATCTCCAATTTTACAGTTTCATATTCAGCACATGTAGGAACGCGATGGGTGCTCAGAAATAAATACCCAGTGTTAAATGGAGAGATGTAAAGAGGACATAAGAAGCAGTATTAAGCTGTATAAATCATAATTTAATCACAAAATGAACGCAATAACGTAATAACATAATAATAACTCAATAAAAGCATGTAACGAAAATGAAAAAACAAAATCCAGGTCGTAGACTGCGTGCAGTCGCCACTCGCACCACAATCCACGGTGAAGGGTCGGCAGACAAATGAAAAGAAACAATAATAATTACAGAAAGTAAAACAGGCACGTTCCTCATTCAGCACTAGAGGCAGCTCATCGGGTGAAGAGGGTGTGTCACCCTGATGAACAACGAAACGCTGGGCTGCTTGCGGGTGCACCTGCAGGTACCGTCCAGTACCTCTAGGACCTGGGGGGAAGTAGCGGAGGTTCACGGCCAGGCATTCCCCGTTGTGCGGACTTCAAACTGACCATAACCACCAAAAGCTAATTACCTCTGTGCTCCTACACATAGGCTTTGGACCCCTTTAAGCAGAACCAGAAGATACCCAACTGACCCTATCACAGGAACAAATATAGAGCAGGTCTATATTTCAGTCCTTTTGGCTGCTTCCGTAAGGGGTCACCACAGAGGTTTATGGTTTGCCTCATTGATTTCACATCGTTTTTACACCAGGTGCCCTTCCTGACACAACACTCCTGTTTATCTTGGCTTAGGACCGGAACCACAATGCATTGGTTTGGGCATCCAAGTTGCTTGGGCGGTGCCCAGCCAACCGGTGAGTAATGAACCGGGGAGTTTAGACTCCAACAACTCAATATCAAGTTTAATGTGACACATAGTCATGGACAATTGTTTCCAGTTTCTTCACTTGCACGTTTTTGGACTCCTGGTGGAAACACACATATAACTCCACCTGGAAATCGAACCCAAGACCTTCTTTGCTGTGAGGCAATCATGCCGCCCCTACAAGTATATTTATGCAAATGATTTTAAAATGGAATGCCATGCAAGCTCACATTCCTGTGACAACAGTGTAGTCAAATATTGTTTAATAGTTAAGTCTTATAAATACTTGGATGTGAATGATTCAAGTCCCTGTAAAAAACATGCTGTCAGGTATAAATGACAAAATGCAGTGGATTTAAAATCCATTTCTGTTCAAATGGCACATGAAGACTCGATCGTTCTCCCCACTCAAGTGTAAACACACTTTATGCAAAGCGAAGTATGAGCAGACAGCCCAAAAAAGAGGACGGACATAAATGCATTGCAATGCAGTGAACAGAATATAAACTACCTATGCAACATGAAAGCGGAAATAAAGGTGGGTCTTAGGCACAACGAGTGCATGGCAAGTTTGCATTGCACTATCTCATTAACACACGGCTGAAATAAAAGAGGATTCTTTGGCTCACAGCTATGGAGAAAAAAATTATCATAGTGATGATGTTCCTCGGCCGTCAACACAGCGCCGATAACGTTGTTTGATGATGACTTTCCCATGAATGTTAAGCAGCCGGCACGGCGTGGGGAAGCAGCTTATCGGCGCCTAATGCCCATCTCTAATTCCTGCCCTTCTTGAACTAGCCATTTTCTAACAGCGCTAACTGTCAAATTTACATCCCGTCTTAATGCCACTAAAGAGGACGAGGGATGAAGAATAAATGACAGCAGTGTAATGAGGAAGGTTTCTCACTTTCTGCTTCTTTAAGGAGATGATTTCCACAATTTGGGAGTCTCCTTTTCTCAGCACTTCTTAAGCTTACCTAGTCGTTTTACACCAGACAAGATCAATTTGGTGATGAAGTCTTTATAGGAGTATTTTACTAAGATGAATTGGGATCCAAAACATGGATTTGGATCTCCGTTGGTGCAAAGCGTGGACACATTTTTTCAGTTATAAACGATTTCAACTCAAACTAGGGATCTAGTCTAAAATCAATCATCATACATAATGTTGAGTCTGTGATGGAATGTATGCTAGCAAGGAAATATGTACAATAATAAATTAGCAGTTAATATGACATTGTGTGTAGTGTTCTTTGTGTAGATTTGTAGGTTCCTGGGTCAGGAAGGAGTTTAGTCATTTATGTGGTGTTTTTGTGACTGTACTATACCACTGTCCGTACAGTAATAACAAGCTTGGGGATCAAAGTTCCATTTTTAGAGTGTGGTATTTTTTTACAGTGGAAATTTGACTAAAATAAAGGAACTGTAATTAGGAAAGTAAATGTTAAAGGAAATGGCTGCTTTTACCAATTATCCAGAAATTATTTTGTAATTGTCTCTGATTAGTCAGTGGAACCTTGCTGCAATTTTTAACCGCTGACTTCTTCAACAGCTCGGTGATCGGACTTGTAAATCGCTTGGACAAATTCCTCTGCCAAATGAACCAATGTAAATGTAAATTACACCTGGCTTTGTACAAGCGGCAGTGGAAGGAGTTTGGTGCTTGGCGGATATCAGAAGCTGTGTGTGCAAAGCAGCCCATTAGCTTTTTAATTTGTGTTTTCCCGACATTAATTACTGGAACCAATTAAACTCATTTAATGAACGAGGATCCATTATTGTAGTCCACTCATCTGGCTCGTTTAAAAGTTGCTCTGTTTTGACCGCATAGAAAATGCAAAAGCATTAAAATAGTTTTCTCTTTAAAACCCCCTTAAATTAATTTGAAATAAAAAAGTAACTACAACGAAAACATAGATTTAATTAGATTTTGCAAACAGAGGTGGGTAAGTTGCAAACAAAGCTTGTACTAATAATCAGTTTACTGAACATACAAATCACTGGTTGGTTTTAGTGACCTGTTTTATAATAAAATTCCATAATTCTAAAAATAAACCATGGCTGTTGCAGTGTTATGCATCCAAGGGCACTGGGTATGAATCCATCCTTGATTGCTTTCACTCCTGTGAGTGAGAGCAAGACAATGCAATGTCAGATGGCTACAAATGTTCCACATTGGTTGGAAGAGCATGACCAGCACTTGCAAGTACTACCCTGGCTCTCTAATTCCCCAGACTATGAACATCTGTGGAACACAACAAATGGTGTGTTCACTGTATGGATCCTCCCAGATGCCCACTCTAGCTGTGGGCTGTCAGTCTGATACCAGATTTCTGTGAGAATCTACCAGGACCTTAATCTACCATCTAGTTTCTATGTGAGCTGCACATGGTGTTTACTCTGGACATTAGCTGATAGTCATACTAATTTAATTAGACAGTGTAACTTTACCTAAATCCTAAGTATTCTATCATTTTGGTGTCTCACAGCAAGGAAGCCCTTCGGTTGACCACTTCCCTTAGGCATGACTGTGTGTTGCCAATTTGTCCATGCCTTTGGCCAGTGAATTGTACCCACTGTAACCATAAATAGTATAAAGGGGTGAAAGTGTGTGGTAAAACACACAATAAGTTTTATTCGTTTTGCAGTGATTTTACAAGGCGCTCAGATGGTGCAACATAAAATTGCACTAGTATAGTATCTATAGGGTTTGAATCCCAGCAGTGTTATCTATCCTGATTGGCTATGTCTGAGGGCTGGGGGATATCTAAGGCTCGCAATGGATTGGCGCACTGTTCGTTGTGTTGCCCCATTGCTTCCATGAAAATGACACCCACTGCGACTATGATCGAGATGATCGAGCCGTTTTTAGAGTGTGCATTATTAAAAGACTTGGATGAGTCTTGAAAGGCATTATGTGTGATCTTGGAACTTAAGAACTTAAGTCACTATGCTAAAAAGTTTCCAAATGCCTGCATGCCATTTAAAATGGCATTTAAGCCTCTTACTTCTGATCTTATCATCTAAACGAATCCATCAGGTAATATTTTCCATTATTCAAAGGCTTCGAGAAGGTAATGGAATTATTACCAAGCCTTTTACAGAAATTAGCAGGCTGATGTGAATGCTCTCTCTGTGAAAATAAGAAATTAAGGTGAGGAGGATTTTACAAAACCTGCTTTTAAACTGTTGCTCTGGAGAAGTCTGGGCCGATTCAATTTACCATGCTCTTTAATCTTTAATGATACCTATCTCCTGCTGTTTTCATTTAAGGTGGGACGGCACTATTAATATTTGCATTTTTACACATGGAAGACTGTGGAAAAAAAGTCATGAATATGAAGTGTGTTCTTTCACCACTGGTTTGTTATTAATTCTCTTATGGTCTGATCGGAAACAAGTTACGTTTAGGCTGAGGTGGATTTCACACTCAACTCTGATCCTGCAGGTAGACGGTACAAAGGACAGAACAAACGGGACTACAATAAATGAAAAATGGATAATTGGGAGGAATAAAGCTAACAACGTGCATTAAAATACATAAGATCACATCTTACCTACTGTCTATTAGACTGGCACCTAACAACCAGCAAGGTCCTGGGTTTGATGAAGTCTGCATGTTCTTTCACTGTCTGCATGGGTTTCCTACAGATTAAATTGACCTTAGACCTTTCCCTGAGTCCGGGAAAACAACCAGTGAACTGATTGGTTAGCTTTTCAGTAATTGATGCACGTTCTTGCTCTGTGAATGAAAATCTATCCAACACGCACCCGACAAGTTTTTAATTTTTGCTAGTTATTCAACACACATTCAAAATAACAAACCCATGCAAAGTGTTCAATTTTGAAAATGATACCCATTCTCGGAGGTAAGCACCACATCCTGTGCTTATGCACTGCAGATAAGTAAATGTACAATTATATTTGTCCTATCATGAGCAGATTTGTCGGAGTGGCAGGTTGCCCTCGGGCTCCGTGGATCCGATAACAGTATGCTGATGAATCTCATCTGTTCAATGTGTTTATGCCTGCTAAGCCCACAAAGCTCAATGCTACTCAGCTACCACTGCTACCCCTCTTACACATCATTCATAGCAGATTTTAGGATTACTTTATATATTTATATATTATATAAAATTCAATACAATATGCTGACCAGGTTTAATATTATGTCAGCTGAACACTGAAGAGAAAAACATTAATTATCTCTTCATCATGGTACCTGTTAGTGTGCAGGATATATTTGGCAGCAAGTGAACATTTTGGTTTAAATATTTTAGAGTAATAAACAACAGGTAAGCTAAATTTCCAGAATGTGTTTTTTGTGAAGCTAAATAAATAAATACCATTTTAAAATTTGGAAATCACAATGCCAATGTGTTCACTTGTATTGACAATTCTACAGTTTTTAAATGTACTTTACACAAATCTAATATTTACACACAGACATCCACAGACATCCAAGTTAGATACTCCAATTGGGGGTAATAGAGATGTCCAAATAGCTTTTGATACTTTTGGCATGCATTGTAATTAATATTACTAAATAATAGCAAGAACATTAAGAATAATAAGTCGACCATCTTTCTCCACCATGATGTGATTTTATGGTTCTAGGCTGTGGAAAACCATTACTGTAGTGTGCCATGCACCGCCAGCCATAGTTTACACCGTCCTGCTTATCCTAATAGCTCTAAAGACTCCAAATGGACCATCTGAATTAAATCGTCAAGCCATTAAAGTATAATGGCAGTGAACCTGCTCGACATGACTGCCACGATAAGTAGTTCGCTCTGACAGGTGAGTCCGAAAAATAAATAGCTGAGAACGACACGATGGACTTATGCAGCCCAGAACAGAAAACATTAAAATGTATGAGAGGCCTTGTCTCCTCATCACACAATTCCAAATTTTCCACACTGTCGCATTCCAAGCAAATCCATGACCGGTTCTGACTTGCACAGCTCCGGCATGAATAAAGTTACATACTGAATTAATTAGACAATATTTATAAGAAAGATAGCAAAATAATAATAATAATGTTATTATTATTAAGAATTATAAGAAGAAGAACACCAATAATGATGGCAAGAATAATCTCAAACAAATAAAAACAACAACCATAATAATAATATTAATAAAAATAATAATCATAATAGGGTGGCACAGTGGCTAAGTGGGTGGCACTGTCGCCTCACAGCAAGAAGGTCCTGGGTTTGATCCCCGGGTGGGGAGGTCTGGGTCCTTTCTGTGTGGAGTTTGCATTTTCTCCCGGTGTCAGCATGGGTTTCCTCCGGGTTCTCTGGTTTCCTCTACAAAGACATGCTACCAGGTTAATTGGAGACACTAAATTGTCCTGTTGGTACCTGCAATGGACTGGCGCCCCATCCAGGTTATTACCATTTGCCTTGCGCCCATTGAAGAGCTGGGATAGGCTCCAGTACCCCTCCCCGACCCCAATTAGGATAAGGGGTTAAAGAACAAAAACTGAACTGATAATAATAATGATAATAATAATGGTGGCATGGTGGCTTAGTGGATATCACAGTGTCAACATCTCTTAGATGATCCAAATATATAGTAGCTAGCTAGCTGAACACTAATGAAGACTATATGAAAGTAAACAAATAATTATAAAAAAAAATAATAGTAACATTTAAACATAAATTATTCTGAGTAAATTAGTAAAATGAAGAAAAATCCATTATATACACTCAAATATTATATGAGGTTTATAGAATATTGATTGTTCTGCTATCGACATATCACACTTGGGGGTAATGTGTGTACCCACTTGAAAACAATTCCCATGATATTGGAATGGATGCCTAACAATGGTAGTGGCTGGATGTCCCATCGTTGGCATTTGGTAGAAAAAATAACAAATGAAACAATAAAAACTTTCTAGTTTCCTAATTGACCGTTCTGACAAATAATGCCTGCATAAATACCCTAGGGTTAATATATATATAATCCATATGGTTATAAATGATCTTCTGAAATAATGTCTTCACTTAGCAAGAATTAAATGCTCTCGTGTTTTGCTTATTTGAAAAATTTGTAGTTCTTGTAGATTTAAGATGACTATGGGATACTTGGGAAGATCCAATGGTGGCAGACGTGTAAAGGTATTTAAAATTCATCTAAGCTTTTCCTTCGCTACAGAATATAAAAGTAGACCGCTGCCCTAAATCATCATTAAAGATGCCACTCTGGATGCTGGCCACAATG
Source organism: Microcambeva bendego (assembly GCA_034509265.1). Taxonomy (NCBI): domain Eukaryota; kingdom Metazoa; phylum Chordata; class Actinopteri; order Siluriformes; family Trichomycteridae; genus Microcambeva; species Microcambeva bendego. Next base: position 9,444,022 of record JAYDZG010000039.1, read on the forward strand.
TGACACTCTGTCAGAGTAAATATGTTATAATAAATGAATTAGCTTCATAAATAATGGCTGTAATGACATTTTAACGGACAATAAGCCTGAACATTGTCAGGTGAAGAAAAAAAAACAGAGTTGATGTATGAGTTTCATGCCTCAGCAGTTCCTCAAAATGAATCGGCTGGGGAAGATAGCGCGGGCCATCGCGGCGAGCCCATTTCCCTGGAATTATCAACTTGTTGTCAATTTGCACAGTGGAATTACACATGCAAATTGCACTGCCTGCACAAACACCACTTGGCGATGATAAAAACAAATTAACAGAGGCTATAGAAGGAGGATTTATTTCAGTCAGGCGCCCGGGTCAAGCAAGACACGCGTTCGACGATTGTGTGTACCCAATTTTGGTGTAATTATATCTGCAAATTATTCTTTGTAATCTTATTATTTCTCGCCCCAACCTTCTTCTTGCGCTCATAATTAGCTTTCAGAGCTCCTGCCTTCAAAACAATTCAGGCAGGCGGCACAGCTGACGAACGCCCGATAATCTGATCTTATTGTCTTTGTCTTAAGCGCTGGTGGTCTTTAGTATGGATAAACACACAAAGCCAAAAGTCAAGGGTTATTCAACATCTATTTATTCAAACACAAATGATGGGTCCAAGGCAAGTGTCGTCTCGACTCGGAAAGCGTTTTGTCAAATTTAGAGGCCGGACGAGAAGTTGGACATCATCCAAGTTGGCCATTAGATAACTCATTTACTTTGTACACACTTGATTAATCTGCTCTAATGAATTCCGCCACCCCGAGCCAGATCCAGCTGACTTTAAAAAAAATTATTAGCGTTTCCTCGCTTGCTCCTTATTCTCATTCCGAAGATTCACTCTGCCAGCCCAGCCTGTCACACTGAGATACTCATAATTAGGGGTTTAAGATGATTAGTTTATCGTGCCGCACTTACCGCCTCTTATCCGCCGAGGCCCGAAAACTTAATAAGCGGCTCTGAGTTTTAAACAGCTGCTTTGGAATTGACCGAATAATGAACTGGAGCGCAAGCCAAAAGGAAAAGAACCGCCATGAGACAACAGCAATTCAAGTGTGAAATAGACACACACTGGCTGGTAATCAATAAAGAAAATAATTTGATGTTGACGTAGTTTGCACAACGTTAAAGGCTCAAACAACCATCTGGTTTTCACACATAATTAAATTGGAATTAAATGCTGTAATTCATTTACATTAACCAACTAATTCCATTGCAAATCATTTTATTTTTCCATTACATTTGTCATACTGAGTGATTCAGCGTACACAACATTGCAAGATGTGAACAACATGACAGTGAAATATCCAGCATTCATTCGTTCATTCTGTTTTAACATCACTGGATCGTATTCAGTGTATCATAGCCCCCCCATGGGTCACCAGTCCATCACAGGGCAAACACATCATTCCTAATTCCTAGATCCTGGGTTTTACAGGAGACAGTTGAAAGGAGAGGAGTCGCTGTGGAATTCTTGTCAGCAGCGATTTAGTAACATATGATGACACGAGTCAGGCCATTAATTATAAAGCATACAGATTTTCTTAAAGATAATATTTCTCTGGAATTAACCAACCTAATTGGTCTCAGTGTTCCTGGCTTAAAATGCCCCTGTTCGATGTCCTTTTAAAGTGTTCAGTCACTCAGTCCCTGCCTTAACCGCTTATCCTTGGTCTTCAAGGGAGGAGGTGGAGCATTACCCAGCGTTTTAAAGGACACAATGCACACAGCAACACAGTGGACAGTCCCACCCCACCCCCCACCCAACAAACACAGGGTAGTTCAGTGCCTCCTGTTAACCTGACATGTTTTGGACAACTCACAGACAAAAGAAGAACATGCAAACCCAACACAGAAATAATTCAGACTGACCCAACCCACCTGGGGATCAACCCTAGGACCTACTTGCTGTGACATGATATGGATACCCACTAGGCCACCATGCCACCCAGTGTTCGGTCACCAGCTGGAGTCAGTAATAATCACACAGAATGAATCAAGACGTCATGCATCACAGTTCAATTATATTGTAATTCAACACAAAATAAATATTCTATATCCCTGTATGTCTATTTTTGATCCAGGAAAAAGTCTGTTTCAGTAATTCAATCTCTGAAAATAACACAGTAAGTAAACAACAGTAATAATTTTCAAAATCTTCAAGTTGCCATGAATTACGTATCCCGCACATGTTTATATAAACGTACAGTATATACACAGCTGATGAATGACTTCTCACCGTCTAATTTTGTCTTTATTATAACAACACAATGCAGACGGGAGTTTTGCACTCGTATTAGCGCTGGGTAAACAAATCATTGAAGTCAATAGGGTTTGCAATTAGGCACAAAGCCCACAACCCATTTAGCTTGAGAAAAAAAACACAACACTGATGACATTTGATAAAAAATAAGCAATTTAAGCAGCTGTTTTAGTTCGCGGCGCCACAGGCTATAACAGATTAGCATGCTAATCACATGAATGATAATGAGCTGCTCGTTCAGCTGGCTGGATAAACTGAACCAGTCAGCTCTGAGAAACACCAGTTTTACTTTGGCATTTCCATTTTGAATAGGGAAAAGTCAAGATTTAATGAGTAGCACACCCCGGCCAGGATGCCAGTCCAATCTGAGGCCTGAGGCATCCCCAAGACACAGCTTATCACATCTTTATGTACACCACCGATATCACCACTGTGGATTCAAAACCTTGATTACAGTAATATTTATTATATCAAATGTGAGTTAACTACATTTCTTCTGAATTCTGCCTCGCTCCTTTGCTGTCTACCTAGGCAGCTATCTAATTAGTGAAGATTCTATTAAGTCATCGCCTTCAGAGCTTCACTGCCGAGCCTGAACAACTAAATACACTCGGACTGCCTATTCACATTAAACATCAAAAATCATTTATTAACATGTGAAAACAACTGTTCTTAGCCCCAAAAGGGCCACCATGGTTATTATTATGTTATTATATTACGTTTTTTTTTATATTATTATTTTTATAAAGAACACTTTAAATTAAAACCTTAAACACAAACTGTATTAAATTTAACAAAATAGCAGCATGGCTTTAAAAATTACACTTTCAATTAACACCCAACATACACTTAAATACAAAAACACTAGGTGTAGTATATATTTATACAAAATCCCACGTTGCACCCTTAGCAGTGTACCACACACAGAACGAACATTTTAAACAAAAATAAATACCTTATTACCTAAAAAAATATATATTATAATACGTTTTAGATTATAGCACACATCGCGCCAGAACATACTTGTGAAAAAATAAAACATTAATTCATCAGAGGGCAACATACACCTTCTTCAAGTGTGTCCACATTTTCTGGTTAAATTGAGCTTTGCGGCTTGTTAATTATGTAACCAGCGTTGGAAAAATGTGCTCCGATAGTTTGGATGTTACGCAAAAGCAGTATTTAGCCTTTCACAGGAAAATGCTTAACACACAGAGGACTTAGTCCACTTGTCCACATTTTAACCCAATCCA
>JAYDZG010000039.1:9465675-9476982 GCA_034509265.1 Microcambeva bendego
TGTGACAAAAAGAAAATACAATTAAAATAAATAGTTTATTATTGTTTTTATTTTAACATACAGAGTCACTTTCGCTTAAACTTTCGCAGCAACTTTTTCTGATGGCCAAGTGGCCACATCGGCCAGATACAGGCATGATTGGCTTTGGGGCGGGGCTTATTTTTAATGAAAATAAGTAAATAATTGTAATTAAATAATAACTCGATTATTTCAATTATTATTTAGCATAAGGCCAAAGAAAAAACTGGTTGAAAGGATTTATAATTAAAACAATGTAGAAATTATATAATAATATAATAGCATTATAAATTAGTTAATTAATAGCATTTTATTGTATTTTACCTCTAAAAATACTTTGATTTCAGAAACTTTTAAGTTAGATAAATCCTCAACTACAAACCTCCAAATTAGCCACTACTTTATTTTCACAGAGATCAAAATGACCATCTCGTACCACTGCAAAGAAACCGTGGTGCATCTTATCGCCTACTAAATCTAAGTTAGACATGAGCCTGATCACCCGTTATGGCTTAGCACGACTAGAAAACATGATTTACGCCCCTTAAAACCTTGAGGAGCAAAAAAGAAGATGGCAAGGAATTAAAAAACTGTCATAGTGCGTTAGCTTCAGGTTCTGCAGGCGCTACCCCCCCTCCCTTAACAAATCTTCCGAGCAACTGTATAGATGAATGGCTCAAGGGCCCGGCTAGAGCGCCGCTCTCTCAGCCCGCTAAAGGCCTTATCTTAAATCCGTGCAAAGTAGCATTAATCTTTTTGAAAGACCTTTATGGCTTTTAATGTATCCCAAATTAGAACATTTTACACCCTTGGTTCCTGAAATATGGTGATAAAAAGCCTTTAGAGTTTAATTTTACTGCCTGCTCACTCTGACCTTCCTAATCCCAGCATGCATTAGGAGATATTTTAGTTTCAGGCTTTCTAATAAAGTTTATCCCATTTAATTATAATTAAAACATTGCTCTCTCTTTTTCTCTCGCGCCTCCTCTCCAGGTTTTTTTTTCCTGAAATGCTTTCTGTTTCTGTTCTCGTTCGTCGGTATTTAAAAAAAAAAAAGTACAGCTCTTTAGCACAAACAGAAACACTCCCACTCCCTTCCTAAATAAAGCAAATGAAGATAAATATTTAATAATTATCATCATTATTATGATTTATTTATTTTTCATTTGGGCAGCACAGTGGTTCAGGACACTGAGTTTTTCTATTTGTACCTAGCCACTAGGATGCATACATTTGATGCATTGTAGTGCCTGTAACAAGTCTGGATAAATAGGGTTCCGGCATGAAGGCATTTTTTCAAATCAATAATGCGGGTCACGATTCGCTGTGGTGACCAGGACTGGGAGCAGCCAAAAGATTTTTTCTTTAATTTGAACATAGATTTATTTACAGTTTTATTGGCGTCCCTCAGGGCTAATTACTAGGATCATTTTAGAAGTGTTCACACGTCTTTTTCCCCTGAAATACATTTATAACATGCATAATAAATTTTAGTTGTACCATGTTTTAAGGATGAATCACACATTTATTACTGGGAGGTTTTAACAGCGTTTATGATGAGTTCCTTTAAAGTTCAATAATAGGCTGTCTTTGGAAGTAACTAATCTGTTTTGTTCTGGGCATTGTTAAATCAATAAATGAAAGCGTGAATGTCTTCTCTCACTGTTGATTTTAATCCCACTTAATTTTAATTTTTAAATCTTTTTCTTCCTTCTTGTTATGTACATAAATACACACTACATAGACCATGGGTGCCCAGTACATTGATCGCGATGGTTGAACCTGCCTCGTTCAAACAGATCAACATGGTTAACATTAAATGTAGAAAACACTTAAGAAAATACTTTTCTTTAATTCGCTACGTCTCAGCATGCCTGAAGCGCCACTAATCTAAAAAGTTTTCATTCATCAGTAGCCAGTTTGTGCCATTAAAGTATTGCATTATAGTTGCACTCATTGAGTTGACATTATTTTGCTCATCTATGACAAATGTCCGCTACAGAAAATTAAATGTTTACTGACGTCGGTCTCTTTCAACAGCTGGCTGTAAAAATTGCACAAGCCGCCGATTGCCGGGATTTTGCTCGTACTAAGAAGGAAGAAGAAGATCTAAAGGAAGCCCAGAAACGGAAAAACCAGATCTCATGGGGGTGTGTTTGTCTCTCTAATATTGTTCTTCAGCTTTACAATCTGACAATGTTCTGTTCAAACATCTTGCTTATTCTGTCATTCATTAAAAGCTGGGATATTTGCTTTGCCTCATTTCTAATCAGCTCTAGTGTTGTATTTTGTCATGCTGAAGGATTTCTCATTATCAAAGAAAATACAATGTGGCAATATCATTCCCATTATATCATATCTTATTTCACTACTTTTCAAAATGATTGTTTGCTAGCACACCAGTGCAGAGAGTCTAAACTCTTCAGTAGGGTCCTCGGCATGGTAGTGCCGGTCCCAAGCCCGGATAAGTGAGAGGGCTGTGTTAGGAAGGTCATCCAGCATAAAAACTAAGTCAAATCTATAATGCAGACCATGAGCCGCTGAAAGAAGAATTGGTGTCCCTCAGGGTTCATCGCTAGGATAGTTTAACTACAATCTCTATCAGAACTATCAGGGTCATACAGCATGTCCATAAAATCCATCTGAGGTTTGGTATTAATATGAAGGAGACGTGATTCTGAATCTTTTGAAAAAAAGCATGGTGTGGTGTGGTAGCACTGATTAGTGATCAAATTTTCTTCATTCTTGTTTCAGCTTCGAGGCAAAGAAACGATGGGAAACCAAAAGCAACATGGGTTTCATGTGAGGAACAGGGGTACAAGTGATTTTTTTGTAAATGTTTTATTTAATTTGTAATTGCAGTACTTAAACCTTCAACAAAATATTGGACATTAAATAAACACCCTCACCTCTGTGTTGTATCGTGGTCTTAATGTTCGTTTCAATTTCAGTTCTGCACTCTTTTGTTAATTAAATCGGGGAGCAGTGATACAGAAGAAGTGGGTTAATCAGCAGTCTCTTTTTTTCCCTGCCGGTACAGAGCAGAAGAAGAAAAGGAGAGATTAGGGCTCTAATGCAATGTACTGAATAATGCGCAATAGGATTTGCTGGGTAAAATGAAATTTGTTGAATGTAAGAAGGTTTGAGCGGGTATAAACCAGAAGTTTTCGCACCGGCAGAGGGTTCGAGCTGTGTACAGTATGTGGGTGTAATAGAGATGAGCTGTGGCCTTTACCAACAATGCACCGGATACCTGAGATAAAACCCAGAAGGGGCCGGATTGCTTTGAAAGCTTGCTACACTTTATTTACACTTGTCATGGTGTGTGAATTTAATAAACGATTGTATCCAACAATGTTTATACAAAAGGTGAAATAATATCAATAAAATATTTTTTTAACATTTACTTTGACTATTATTTCATTGCAGACAGTGTTAACCTGTGATATTTCATGTTTCGTCTGGTCAACTTTATTTTATTTGTTAATAAACATCAACCGGGTCCAAAAAAAAGTTGTGATAGTAAAGCACTTATTATTTTAAAATGCCGCCAATTATTTTCACCACATTTAAAACACATTTTGACACCTAAGGATACAACATTGTCTATTCGGGACAGATCATGACTGCAGACAGACCAAGCCAATACCCTGTGTGCAGAAGGGGGGGTATGGATTGTCTTGTGGAAAAATATATGAGGGTACCTGGAAAAGATGATGTCTTGAAGGCAGCATTTGTTTCTCTAAGATCTCACTGAAAGACACTAACATACCAACAAACCATGACATTTTTGACTTGTTGCTAATAACAGTCTGGATGGCCCTTATGTCTTAAATGCTGATTCATCTGACTACATTGCACTTTGTGATGGTCCATCCAAGATGCCTCAGAAACAAGAGAAGCCGACACCACTTCTGTACATAGTCAACATAGAGCTTCTTTTTTTGCACAGTAAAGAGGCTCATGTGGTTATATCAGCTATTGTTGAGTGCAGGTTCTTGATGCAGTGTCTTCTGAGGGACCAGGAGTTCTTGAATAATGTAATACATTATGCACTTAAGATGGGGAAATCTTTCTTTGAGGTAAATTTATTTAAAAAAATAGATTATGCATTTGTTGACAAACTGGAGATCCTCTGGTCACCTTTCTTCACCTTTCTTCATGGTTGCTGCTTTTGTCCCAAACCATGATTAGAATCAATTAAAATAACCTTATTACTTGCCCTAAATTATCCATTCTACCTTTTTTATTTGTAGCAGGTCTACAATTCAAGAATGGATGTTCAGCAGAAAACATAAAATATCTTGGGTTTAAACTGTAATCATGTAAAAGTCAAAGTAAATTTAAGAAACACTGATTTTTTTATCTGAATTTCCTACACTGTCCCAACTTAGTCTGATTTGAGGTTGTAAGAAATCATAAACACAAGTATAATAGAATGTCTGATTCCAATAACTTTTTATTTCAAGTGGTAATTTTAGACCTTGTCAAGCACCTTGCACTGATAAATATGCCAGGAACCAACCACTTACAGGCTCCTGCCGGCTCTGGAGACAAGTCGCTAAAGCAGTGTGATTTCAAGCTTCACCCACTTGTCAGGAAGACCATCTGTAACACCTCCGATTGTGTAGTGTAATTGGCATCACACTGGGCTAAGTTGTCCTGTTGACAGCAGCACTGGTCAGTCTCTAATTGGAAATCCACCAATCAGCCAAAACATTAAGACTTCACATAAAAAAATTCACACGCTAATGTCTATTCAATGTGATCATGGATCTGTTAAATGTCGGGTTGATGGTAGTTCCTCTTAGTTAGCTTGCCAAGTACAATGCGGATCCGTTCCGTGTATAGAGATACACACCCTGATCGATGCATTCTTTCTCTGCCTCTGTTCTGGTCCCAGAAATCAACCAGCAGAGGTCGTAGTTTCATCAGTTAGAATGAGATCATATCCAGTTTAATACCCCACCCCTATATGAACAACATTGTTCATGTGGCTGCTCAGCCACCCGATGGAGCTGAGATAAAATATATCAAGACTCCAACTCTGGTGTGCTAACGTGTGTTTTACTGCTGTACCACCTGTGCTATCCACCTGGTGGATCATTTTATTTAAATCAAGCTGGTGTGTTTCCATTTTCCCTACTAGTCCAGTTGCAGATATGCTCCCAAGATCCTTCCAAATAAAATGTGGTAGCCTAACTTTTTGTCATACTGCGGTTCATATCCTAGCCACTAGGAGCAAATTCTACCACATGCACACTTCGTCTAGTAAGAAACCATGAAGAAGCTGTACTGAAGATCTGTGTTGAATGAGGCTAATGAGGGTTGTTAACACATCAGAAAGGCTGTCAACAAGCTGGTGTAAATGAGTCCATCAGGCAAAGACGGTTTTCTTTATTAACAGGTTCTTTGGCAGAAGTTTTGTAGGCCTTTCTGACAAGCTGCAATAACACATGGCTGTTTGTTTTTCATAGCAAATGTGTCCGTATATGAAGGGACTAGGTTAGGAATACTTCTTAAGTTAGTGTATTTGAATGGTAAGAGTATATAATATTTTACAATATAGTATATGTAGTATATAGTATTTTACAAAATCTAAAGAAATCCCCAAAAATACACTGTCACTGCCCTCAATGTATATATGGGATGTGTTAAAAACCTGGTGAGCTGCCTTGCTGTCTTACTGTCTACATAGACAGCTACCTACCATGGTGCATGAAATTTTGTGAACCCTTTAGAATTTTCTGTATTTCTGCATACATTTGACCTACATATGATCATCAAGTCCTAAAAGTAGATTAAGAGAACGCTGTGAGACAACAATATTATACTTGGTCATTTATTTATTGAGGAAAATGATCCAATATTACATATTTGAGAGCCGGAAAAGTATGTGATCATCTAGGATTAGCAGTTAATTTAAAGGTGAAATTATAGTCAAGTGTTTTCAACCAATGGGATGACAATCCGGTGTGAGTGGGCACCATTTGAATTAACGAACAGGGATCTGTCAATGTCTGCTCTTCACAACACATTTGTGGAAGTGTATCATGCAACAAAGGAGATTTCTGAGGACATTTCAGAGTTGTTGATGCTCATCCGGCTGGACAAGGTTACCAAATCATCTATAAAGAGTTTGGACTTTATCGATCCACAGTCAGACAGATTGTGTACAAATGGAAGAAATCCAAGACCATTGTTACCCTCCCAAGGAGTGGTCGACCAAAAAATACCACTCCAAAAACAAGGCATGTAATAGTCGGCATGGTGACAAAGGATAACTTCTAAGCCACTGAACATTGGCTAATGTTAATGTTCATGAGTTCACCATTAGGAGAACAGTGAACAACAATGGTGTGCCAAGAACATTTGTTATATACAAGCCGGAATATGCAATCAAATACACTTGAACAACTTTGTACAAATTAAACTTATTTATTACATTTATTTACATATGAATTGAATTGTTGGAACATTTGTTTCATTTGCATGATAATATTGTTTTGTGACCTAAGATTTGTTTGTATGTTCATTTAACCCAAGCTCTTCATATGCTAAACCTTTTGTAAGTCAAGGGTCTACTGTAAGTGGAACCAAGTAAAACAAATGACTTTAGGCTGCCACAATAATGGAACATATAGCGTTGCCCCGCAGTTGGTATTTGTTATCTGGCTTCTCAACCACTGGGTGGATTGGCAACCCTTAAGTGCCACTTTTATTTGATTTGATCAGATTTAGTCTTTCCCTTTATAAGAAATGACACCTCAACAACCCATCCCTCCGAAATCTCTTTTTAAAAGTCATTCATCCATCCAACTGTTTTACCCCTGCTTTATCATATTCAAGGGCACAGTGGGTAAAATTCACCGGAGTAAAGGCAGGGCACATTCTGTACAGGTTGCCAGTTCATCAACTTATTTAAACCCCGGATTTCATCAGGTAATATTCGAAACTGTAAAAAGAAAGTTATTCTTGCCCTCTCAACATTCATTTAAACTAGTTTGGCTAAAATATTAATACAAATGAAAATAAAAGGAACTTTTAATTAAATCTAGGGTATCTTTAACGAAATTAAAGTTTCCAAGAACAAATAGGGTGAGCGTGCAGTAGTATTGCTTTCTCATCTTCACGGGCCTAATACACTTTATCAGAAGGGATTATTAATTAACGCAGTAAATGTTTCATTTCTTGTTGAATAGATATTTCAGTATAGTGAGCCTTACAAAATAATGACGTTTCCTCCATGAGACTGAAGCAAGAGCCGTGTAGATGGTTTCCAACAATATTAAACCGCAAGGCAATTTCTTATTAAAACTGTTTTGTACATTCCCCTTTTTATATTTTTTAAGTGATCAGCTATTTTAATTCTGCACTTCTTTTGAAATTAGGACTGACGAAATGGAATTCATATAACTATTACCTTCTCGTTTTCAAATTCTGTTGACAACAAGTTTGGCAGGTAGAATAAAAGAAGAATGGAAGGTGTATTTAGTCTTGATTTAAGGTACTGAAAGGGGGAGCACTTTCAGATTTTTTTTTTCAGTTTTGATACTGGCTTTTCACTAGTGTTGATAGTGGGGTACAGAAGGGATAGTGCATCTAAAAAAATACCGTTTTAGCAATTTCCCATGCTGAAATTGATCTGCTAAACTCATGAGACATGAGACAATTGTTGGACAGTTGCTGAACTACTGGTCTACTAGTCTATTCATAAATATCTTGCCTGATTTTATACCACATAGTCTGTCAGGTCTTCTCAGTGTCATATTATGCATTCCTCAACATTCCTAAACTACAGACCTACGGATAATTCCTGATGAACTGGTGCCATGTCTAGGCTGTATCTGTGTATTAGTGCACCCACTGCTACTGCAGCCTAGACCAGGAGGAAGCTGATAGTGGAAATAAACAAAACAACAAAAAGAACCATGTTCTAACTATAGGCAATTACTCATTTCTTCGGACATGCAGCAAGGAAACAATCTGGCGCCTTGGTCATGATCTGCACAGCCCCACCATGACCCTGACCATGGTTAAGCTGCTAGAGAAATATACGAATGAATCAAAGTAGAAAAGAAGGAATAGACGAAACAAAAACATATATCATTAATCAAGCTACAGATCTAAATTAGCACTGGTGGTTGAAGTGAAGCTTCAAACTAGCAGGGTCAAAGATCAAGTCCCAGGCTCCTCTTCTCTTTCCAAAATGTATTGTCCACTTCAATCCCTCTCCAGCTAAAATCCATCTTTGGTGGTGGGGTTTTAATTGCAGAGTTTCCTACAAGACAAACTGGCTTGCACAGAAAGGCCAGCATGGCGTTTCTTTGAAACTGAGCGTGGCCACAGCTCGCTGATCACAACAAATGGCCGAGCAGCGGACTGTATAAACACACCTGCGGCGGATGATTCACCAACAGCCTCGAGGTCGTGACCCCATCAGGGAGATGGCCTCATCTCATCGGACACCAAACACTCACCAAACAGCCTGCAGCGGGGCTTGCATCACTTAATGATCTTAAGTGACGTAATTAGCATTAGCGTGATTTGTTTTTCCTAGCTGTACTGTAACGCGAGTATATGTTCACAAGCCATTTTTTCCAAAATCCTGCCTTTCTTTTGTATTGAAGACTTCTCAGTTAGGGAAAACTAGCTTGATTAGCAATCAGATGCGGTAACGTTAAACACATTGAACTTGGTGTGACCTCATCAAAAATCAAAGGGTACTCCTGCGAAATGACCTGATGGGTAAGTTAATCAATTATCTATGTCTAGGTAAACATAAAGAAGGTTTGTGAACCCAACAGCTTACCTTCTTTCAGTGATTGACGTTTTTGTCCATGTTTTTTTCTACAGAGTTTAAAATTCAAAGATTTGTGACATACAGTCCCCTCCAAATGTATAGGAACTGTCAGGGCCAATTCCTTTATTTTAGCTGTAGACCAAAAATATTTGGGTCTGACATTAAAAGATGAATATGAGATAAAATATCAACATTTTAGCTTTTATTTCCCGGTATTTACATCTGGATCTGATAGCACCTTTTTGTCTGATCCTACCCCTTTTACTTGTGAGCAAAAGTACTGGAACATGTGACTGTCATTTTCATTTGTCATTTCATTACTGACTTTTCAGACAATAACGCTGAATGTGTAAACTCAATTTCAGATTTGGGGTTTGCTTGTGCATTTATAGTTAGAGGAAAAATCAACATGAAAACCAGAGCACTGTCTCTGGGTGTAAAAGCTATTGTTAAGCTGAGAGAAGATGAAAAATCAATCAGCGCCAATAGCACAAATATTGTTAATAGCCCTGAATATGTCCCTAAGAAGAACGACATCACTGGTGTACTAAATAGCAGATGTCCAACAGGTAGACCATGGAAAACAACAGTAGATAATGAGAGAAACATTGAGTGTGCTGTAAAAAGACCAGCCTTAAACAATTGTTAGTGACATCAACAACTACCTCCAGAAGGCAGGAGTGAAGGTATCACAATATACTGCTTGCAGAAGACTTCATGAACAATAGTACAGAGGCTTTACCAGAAGATGCAAACCACTAATTAGCAAGAAGTACATAGACAAGCTTTAGAAGGTTTTTTGGACTGATGAGACAGAGATTAACCTTTACCAATGTGATGGAACAGCTAAAGTTTGGGGGAAAAGGATTTTCCTGTGATCCCAAACCCTCAATGAGCTCAACTGTGAAACACAGTGAAAGTGATGTCATGGCTTGAGCTTACATGGCTTCTTCTGATTGGCTCATTAATCTTCCTTTATGATGTCACGCATGATAGCAGCAGTATAATGAACTCAGAAGACAGAAACCTTTTTTTGTCAATTTAAAGAAATATTAAACTAAACTGATTGGGAGATCCTTCCTCTAGCAGCAAGATAATGACCCTAAACACTGTCAAAACTACAAAGGAGTTTATCACAGGTGTGAAGTGGAAGGTTTTAGATGGGCCTTGTCAATCTCTAGACTTAAATCGACATGCATGTTACCTTCTAAAGAGGAGTAACTCCCTAAAACAAACACCCCCTGAAACTTTTGCAGTGATGTCAGTGGGTCACAGGATTATGTAGTTATTACAAGAAAAGGGTTTGCAACTAAATATGACGTTTATCTTTTCCAATAATTTTGCTCACAAGTAAAATTGCTGGGTTCAGACAAACTGTGTTATCTTCTGAACTGTATATTAGATCCAGATGTAAAAAATAAAAGCAGAAATGTGATCTTTAACCTCAAATGCATATTTTAATGTCCAACCCACATATTTTTAGTCTACGGCTAAAATAATGGTATTGGCCTCTTCCAATACTTTTTGAAAGGACTGTCTATTCACCCTACAGCAGCATCTCTATACTCACCGAAGTGAAATGAATGTTGCAGGGGGTGGGAGGTATGTTCTCGTGCTTTCATGTGGAGCTTTTTTTTTAGAGTGCGCTCAGTAAGCACCAAACCAATTTGTCTCCAAAACCCTTAGGAACTTTGAGCACAACTCTCTAAAGTAATTCCTTCAATTCGGGCCGCCTAAAACCCTGCCCCGGTGCAAACAATGGCACGGCTTTTATAAAACTCATTCTAAACCCTCTGCCAAGCATAATTTAGCATTTGAATAACAATGGACCACTTAACACGGCTGAAAGTATTCCTTTGCTTCATCAGTGACTCAGTGGTGTAACAACACACTATCATGAGCGTCCGGGTGAGAACCTTATCAAACACTCAGCGCCTCAAATTTCCTAAAGAACCAAACTGAACTTCTCTGTTTTTCCAAAATATATTTAAAAAATCAGAAGGAATAAAACAAGCCCTTTAGCATGTGATTTATTTATTTATTTGAGCTGCGATTTTAATGTATTGGTCGAACCTTTTTCTGACCCCATTACGCTTCCTTGTTTCCTGCACTTCCCTCCACTGTACTTATTCAAGAACAATATAACATTGTTTTTACATTGTAAATACACTCCTGATGAAAATCTTAATCTTAATTCCATGTCATTTTATGTCAAGTATTCACACTGTCAATACTTCCTGATGGTATTTTAAAAAATAAACTGACATTTTAAAAAATAAAAGACACCATATACACTTCATATACAAATATATGCAAAAATGATGTAACAAACTACAGATACCGAATCAATTAACGTAAAAAAATACATAATTATAAACCACATAATTAAATAATACAAAAATTCCAATTTGTAATAATAATAATAATAATAATAATAATAATAATTATTATTATTATTATTATTATTATTATTATTATTATTATTA
>JAYDZG010000039.1:9592591-9622600 GCA_034509265.1 Microcambeva bendego
AAACTCTGCACAGAAAGGACCGAGATCGCCCCACCCAGGGATCGAACCCAGGACCTTCTTGCTGTGAGGCGACAGTGTTACCCACTAAGCCACCGTGCCACCCATGTTCAATACCTTATGATTAATCATACACTCACAAACATGTATAACATCAAAAAAGCACACACACGTGCTTAAAAAGGTTGCATACCTTAAAAAGTACAATTTTGTTCACAGCATCTTATTTAGCTAGTTAAGTTTCTGTCAGCAGTTTTGTGCATTGTTACAATTTCCCACTACATAATGAAGCAATTTTTGTGGTAATCTTAGCAGTTAGATGTCTTAAACTAAAAAGACAAACTATGATTTTACTGCCAGTTCTGGCTGTAACTTGGAGCTTGGTTTTCCCCTCAGGCACCTCTTTTACAATGCGTTTGTGTTAGTTTTATTCTTTGTGATGATAAATCTCTGTACTCTACTGAATATATTTTACAAACCGACATTTCTGAAAGCTAAGCTGGCCACATGCGCTTAGAGAAAAATGTAAATTGGTTTACAAACCACAAATGTTTGAAATTAGTTTAATATTTCAGATTTGACATCCAAAGAATGTTTTAAAATATGAAATTCAATTTTACAGACTAGAATATCGAAAACCTAAAATTATTTGATAATTACAAAACAGCATTCAAACACATATCCTCTACTGGTAGAAGGAGGACATGTCAGCCAGGACAACAAACTGTTCAGTTTAAATTATGATTTACTTTGATTTGTTTACTTTTTTTAATATGAGAAAATTATTAACACACAAGAATAACTCTCGCATTTTTTTTGAATTCTTAGCATTTTTGTCTTATGTATTTCATAAGGGCACAGCTGTTGCCAAAAAGTTAGTTCATATAATTTGTTCACTGCATGGCAATTAATAATTTATTTATGGGGTATCTTTCTTTTGGTCACTTAGTTGTATTTAGTTAGATTCCTCTGCCTTTTTCCTGCACTATGTGCTATATGTTACCAAAGTAAAGAACAAGTGCATGTGTGGCTACACTGAGAAAACACTACAAGTTTCTATGCTTGACCCCAACTGTGATTGGAAGTTATGTCTGTAAAATTGTATTAGACATATTTGAAACATAAAGAAGAGAAAATGTAATTAAGTTTACAAACCACTCATATGTTTGAAATTAGTTTAACAAAAATGTATATTTCTGAAAAGATTATCGCTCTTGGTGCATTTTCAATACAGCATTCAAACACATTCTTTAGGAGAAAGAGAACCAAATGTAATAAAAAGTTGTGTGGCAAAAGAATTAAGCTTGTTAATTCGAAGCAATATCCACCTCAAAGTGGATTTTGTATGTAGTAGTAGGATTACAGTGAATTTTCTTACACAGAATAATGAACTGGACTGATCATATACTCTTTAGCATAGTAAATTGATCAAATGTTCCTATGCTTAACCTCTTCAGTGACTGGCTTTAGCTCTTCTGTTAATAGACACATTATCTGAACAACAGTATAAAATTATCCTGACTAATCATCTTCAAAGTTTGATGGAACATTTTTATTTTATTGGGAGTGATGATTAGAATTCCAGTCACCAGATTTTAACCCAATTACAAATAAAATTGAACCCACATGGAATACAGTACTGTCCATTATCTTCATTAAAGCACCAAACATGCAGGTATCTGGACGAACTTAGTTCCATCCATGTAATACAGTTTGAGACCCGAATGATGTATGCCTCTAAAGTTATTCTGAACCAATTGTCCTTGCTCACTCTTTCAAGAGACTTTGTTGTTTTTTTCCATTTTTGTCACCCATATGGCACATATTTCATCTAAAAATGTGTATTGAACTACAAACATAAAAAATGAGAGCTTATGTAAGACATCAAAAGCATCCTGCTTATGGCAAATTACTATGAATCAAACTAGCTGCAGCTGCAGTTATCTCTTCTGCTTCATCCCAACCCAAAATTTATGACCTCCTGAGTGATTGTTCAACAGGTGCCCAAAGCAAGCCTCGAATATAGACGTGCTTAAAGACGAGACATTAAAATGCAGTCTCCGCTGCAGCCCTCCATCTAATTTCCTTTTTTCCCCCAGTTACAATTTTGTCGATGTTGATTTATGAAGTGTCCGGAACTGAGGTCAGTGGCCTGTTGGAGATTTATGAAACAGCCACTGAGAAGGACCACAGCAACTCAATTTATCAGCCTTTATTATTGTTGTGACTCTGCTGTTATAACCTTGCACAAATGCATCACTCTCGCCCAATTCAATAGGGTGCGTTTGAAGTCAAAAGGGGAATTCTTCATTACAGGCAGCATAGTTTAGTAAAATCACCCGATCACTCTCAAATATCTTGACACTCCTAAACGACCTAAATAATTCCATACTGTACCTGCTACAGTGCAATAAGATTTTTAGAACTCTTATTTGCATTCAAAGTCAATATTTATTCACTGTTGAGTCAGATTATTTTGACCCCCAGCTAATCTCCAGAGGAGCTACAGTGTGCAGCATGGACAGCTAGACGGGATTGTAGGATTGTCATAGGTATTTGGAGCCAAGCTGACTGCACAACATTCCATAGCATGATTGGGTGTACAGGATGGAGTCACACCAAAATTGGTTGAGAGTCCCTTTCACAACTTATATTAACGCCAAGCCAGCTCAAAAAATGAGACTTTCTTCATGACCTGTGCTTCGTAACCATCAAACATAGGAAGTGGTCATGAAACCTTAAATCAATGTTATATTACCTGATGGATGTATGTATGTACATGTATGTTAAGGTTCTAGTCTAAAAATCACACAATTGCTCGTTCAATCCCCACTTTGATCAAGTTGTCTCTGTTGATAAGAGCACAGGTTTTCCACAGACAGTCCTTTGGCAATAAACTAACCGCCAAGTTAACACATACAAGTCATGGAAGTCTTTAGGTGGAGTTAAAAAATTCCCATCTTTTAGACTGGTGTTCAAATTTACATTTAACCATTGAGGCTAATTTAAGGTGTATAGACTATGTTTTAGCTGCCTTTATTCAAAATTACTTGCAGTATTGGGATATAATATTGTGTAGGAAATTGAAGGTTAAGGGCATTGCTCGATTACTCTTCCAGTACCTAAACCACTATTCTACAACTGCCTTGCAATCCTGTGTGAGTCTAAGCAATTGAATCTTAAGGGTCATCCTCAATGGCCCAACAGTGGCTGCAACTTCTAATAGCTAGTCTAGTACCTGAACCACTAGGCTGCAACTGACCAGCTGATTTATTATTTATATATACCCCCGTTTATGATAAGAGGAAGAATACTGCAACAGGAGTCATCTCTAGTTTGATTAGCGGTGAAATATAAACAAGCTTGACCTTTTTTTTTCTCCAAAAGTCAGAAAAAGTATTGGAAATATTGATCTGTGCTTTTTTTAATGCATTATTAATTATATATTTTCTGTTATACATTCATTAAATTAAGTTGTGTATAAGAGTTTATGATTACAGTCAGGAATGCACAATTTTTTAACTCACAAATTCTTTGAATATGCTGGAAAGTCATTTGGCATGACGGGTGCTCCATGATCAAAAGAAAATGTAAAATAGTGCTATTTAAAAAGGTTCTTTTCATTGTTCATGGTTATATTTTTTGTTTTGTATATGGCTCTAGGTTTACATGTGTGGGTGTATTCTGGCCTTGGTGGTGGGCAGAGTATGTTTCTGCCCCAGATTGGCGAATAAAGTCACATTGTCAAGTGTGTGGGACAACTCGTTTGGCATCTGATCCTGACAAGTGGATTAAGGAAAAAAGAAACAGCACCTCTGAATGGCACTATTGCCATGGTGACAAGCATCACTCAACATCAGCATTACACGTTTCACATTCAGGCTCCTCCATGGGTGTGCAAAGACAACAGCAAACACAAGATGCAACAGCATATTTCTGCATCTCCCCGCACATATGGTGGCTGCGTTAAAATTTTCAAGTAAATTTGGCATGTCTAAAAACGAGGATAATGATGATAAATGTGACAGCCTGAAAAACTAATTACAATTGTCTCAGCACATTCTCCAGCACACACGCCTCAACTAAAAACTCATTTAAATCTTCCACTAGTCCAAAAGACAGTCTTGCTCTAAAGCCATTTGGCAGTCTTGCTCAAGCAGTTTACATTTCCAGAGGATTAGCACAAGAGCTTGAAATAATCATGCCAGATGTCTCCTTGCACCCAGAAGATGAGCTTGCCCACTAGGCATGTGGGGTGTATTGTATATGTTTTTTTTATTTTTTATCACTCTTTAATGTTCTTTAAAACACTAAACACTTCAGGACCCTTAGAATGCTTGTCCTCATTTTATAATTTGATGTAACCAAATTAAAATCTCATAATTCCCCTGTTGAGTCACTATATTTGATCTTAGTTACATGCTTTTTTATTATTGTAACTGACTAGCAAGTGGAAATGGGATTAGAAAAAAATTAAAAGGGCAAGGAATTAAAAAAAAGCATACCAATACACCAATGCATCGCTTTGACTAATAGGAGGGTTCACAGACAAGGCAAGTGTTTTTGTCTTATTTGATTTTATTTATTTAGCTTGCAATGGTTTTTTATTATTTTTAACTGCAATTGCAAACTATTAAAAAAGTGAAGCTATGGCTGCTACACTCTCGAACTCTTCATGACTATATGTACCGGAACAAAGTCTGTATGTTCTTATGTACATGACTTTTGGTTAGCGTAACTTTTTAAAATAATTTTCTCTTATGTATTTAATATAGTTCTGAAGTAAACGTTTAAGTTAGTGGCACCTCATTTTTTATAATAAAAGTGCTTAAGAATGCAGTCCATATGACCTCAGATTTACAGACCTCATTTACATTCTCCATAAAAAGACAGACATTCATGTCTAAGAGAGCTTATAGTATAATTTCAACCTTTTGGACCAAATAAGCTTTAAGGGGGAAATGCAGTGGTGTGAATGCAGTGGCAAAGCATGCAAACAAAATGTTTTTGATGATGGCCTCTTGCAAAGGAAGGTGACTAGAAAAGTAATTTTAGCGATTTTATTGCAAATTAATAGAATTGAGAAATTTAGATTAATTAATGAATAAAATGTGAAGAATTCTTTCTACAAATGGGGTGGAGGTGTAGAAATTTGAGACCCGTAGAAAAATTATATATTTTTTCTGTGAATTAAAAATTCAAAGCTTTGCAACATCTACCTTGAAGACCAAAACTTAAGAAGTCAAGAAGTCAGGACTAACTTGAACACTAAGCCACAGTCACTGTGTCTAAAATCTCTCCATAAATTCACTGAACAACATCACTTGTCTGGTTCACGTGGCAAAACAAAGTGCAAAAACAGTAGCAAACTCCAATGAACACCATGAACTAACAAAGTTTACAATAAAAGTGCTACAAATACACTTTTTCTCGTAAAATGGCTGATTCCTCACTTGACCCTTGAATTGCAACTACAGTTTTTCTCCCTGTAAATAGAGACATATGTCTCATCACTGGACGTGAAGGCTACACTTTCTGTCAGATGAGGTTTTTTGGAGGGGGGTGTGGGGGTTCACTTTAATGAGTGCAGCAGGAATGCTCTGTCTCCCACATGTCTCGGAGGAAGAGGGAGGGCGGCCATCTTATTGCTGCCACATGTTCGGCTTGCTCACTCTCTCCTGCAGGCCGGTGTGGTCAGCAGTTCAAAGCAAGTCATCTCATTTGTTATACACTTTCTGTAACTATGTGCTGATGCCTCCTCACGCCTCAGAGCAGAAAAAACAGGGCAACAAAAGAATGCCTTGCTGTTATTTTATCTTTTTTATTGAATAGTAAATGAAGCCTGGCCTAATAGCTTATGTGCTTAGCTTTCCTGGTCCAGTCATTAGCATTGTAGCAAGCAAGTGACAGCTCGTTCTATATCTTAAAGCTAGTAAATCGGTCTTTGCGCCAGCGTTTAGGTCACTGTGCGAGGCATCTACTGAGAAAAATGTCAGCGGCAGAACTCTGCCACATATGGCAACAATCTGCCTTGCTAATCCAGTGAAAGATTAGAAGAGTTTAGGTTCAGGCTTCCCCTATCCACTCTATCAAAAGAGCAATGTACCATCGTTCACCAGGAAAGAGGCACACAGAAAGAATGGCTTTGACTTTTAGGACAGGATTAGCTAATAAGGTGAGAGTGAAATGCTTTTGATTCATTTAATCATCTTATTTTGCAATGGCTTCATCAAAACTGATTTTTGAAACATGTGACATTTGTCCTGCTGCATTCAGGTCATTCTGCAACTCTTATGACTGGCTTTTTTTAACTTCCTTTACTCACTTTCTAAAATGCTTATCCAATCAGGGTCCCAGGGGGTATTAGAGCCTATCCCAGCTTTTCAATATGGTCAAGGCACACAGAAACACCCTGGAAAGGGTGCCAGTCCATTGCAGGGCATTGTTTATTATTGCAAATATAAAAACTCAAAGCTTTACAACAAAAAAGTCCAAAGAACATCAAGAAGTGGGGAATGATATGAACTTTACTCCACAATCACCCTTTTGCATTTTAACAGTAGAGCAGAATTTGTCTTAACCCCACCGAGGCCCACAAAAGGGGCATTTATTAAAAATTTAATTATCACACCACCACTCCATTGTTTTTACCAGAATAATAAGACAATGTTTAAGACTTAAATGTTGTTTGTGTACTAGTTTAAGCTATGTTTCATTTATTTATTTTTTAGTTACTGTTATAGTGTTCCTTTAGATACTTTATGGTAATTCCTTAATTTTGTTTATTGACTTTGGTAGTAAATTAAATATACATGTTGAATTATGTAAGTTTTCCATAAAATGTTTAGTGAAATCTTTGTCCCATTCAGCCCAGATCTATACAGATTTAGCCCTTATAATCTCTGTGTCTTCCTGTGCATGGCCCCCTGGGAGTCCTCAGTACTTCTAAATTGGCCCATCCTCAGGGGGCTGCATGGGGCTGCATGTGCTGGCTAGCCACGCCATTTGCAATAATCTCCTTTTTAGCGTTTAGAGCCTAATTTGGTAACATTACACCTGCCTCTGTGAGCCACAGGTTTGGCATGGTGAGATCTGCAGTGTTTTTTTGCCCTCCCCCATTCATGTTCCCTGCTTTTTCATCTGCTGGTTAGTTTTGTGATGAGATTAGTCAAAAGCCTAATTGTGTTGTGTCAGCCTGGATGTGCAGAGATCCTGGATCAATGGAATCAAAGAAAACCGCGCCGATCGGCGTGAGAAGCAGCTGAGGATAGCCTCGATTCAGCTCCCAAATCCCCCTCCCCAGCCCGGCCTTCGCACCCTGCACATGCAGAATCCCCTCTGTGGACAGTGTCCACCGCTATCACACTCCACATTGTGCTTCAGCTTTGCATAGGAAATATCTTTGTCTTCTCCCAACAGTGTTTGCTCAGCAACCAGCCCTTGTCTTTATCTTGCCTTGCAGCTCGTATTTATTATCGGATCAAACTTATTCCAAAATGTCAGTCTGCTAAAAGACAGATGGGTCAAATATGAAAAAGAACTACCATAAACCTAGCCATGGAGGAACATAACCCTACCCTTTCTGTCTTTATTTAGCAGATATATTGGGTTTCGAACCACAACTTTTAAGAGCCAGACAGTGAATCAAGTTAACTAGCGATTCCTGGATAGGGATGCATGACAGACTCTCGTAACAGACACTTGTAATAACCCATGGTCTTTGTTCTGCTAATTAATGCCAACCCTAATGTCCCCGTGACGCTCCTTGCAGACAAAGAATTCATACCGGAAAATGCGTCAACTATTATAGACTTGAAAACAAGCACATAGTATACTTTACCAGACAAAAAAACAACCCAGCTGCAAAACACACATTGAGGAATAACATGTTGAAGTTTTGGCCTCCCTTCACGCAATGTGATGTTGATTAAATGTGTAAGGGTTGGGGTTAAGGAAAGGCTAAGGATTGGTATTATGGGCTTTGACTTAGGTTATCATAACAGTCTTTCTGGCAGAACTAGTAATAACAACAGCAATAATAATAATCACTGACTAATTGACTGTGCTTCCAGGCCCAATAGTTTATATTTTGACAAGAACCAGGCGTTCTCTTGAAGTTTATGGAGTTAAAGCTGCTATAATGAGCGATACTTAACACACTTGTTTTTATAGATGATAAACTGATAATCGTGAAAATTGCTTTCAAAATTTCTCCAGTTCTGGTTTTGATTTGCTACTGAAACTAAAACTTTTGATATGGAACTTTTAATGTCATTTCACTGTAGCTGTTGAATCTGAACAGTCACATTTTTCAAGAGCTAAAGCAATTAGTACTGTATCTGCATAGTATCAATGCCACATTGTATTTTGTGCCTGGTCAATGCAGCAACAAAGGTATTGAAAAATTTTGTGATGAGTGACTTTAAAGGAAACCATTGCTGACTTGCGTAAATAAGCTGTTGGCCAGTATAGATAATTGTCTTTTTGTCCAAGATAGAGACACAAACAGACAATAGGTAGGTAGGTAGGTAGGTGGGTGGCTAGGTAGGTAGGTGGCTAGGTAGGTAGACAGAGACAGACAAGAAGGCAAAAAAAATAGGTCACATTCTCAAAAATCACTGATGTTGGTGTACCTTTTAACTAAATAATATTATTTCACATGGATGATGGCTTCATTTAATAAAAAAAAAAGTTTGTGCTGTGATATAGTTGTTAGTCAGTGGTGCTAACTGCACACATTCAGAGTGGGAGAGTTAGGCTCCACCATTCACGAGTCTAAAGGGCCTTTCTGTCACGCTGAGGGAAAATCCTGTTTGATGTCAGGCCCCTGTTTTTCACACTTTGGCTAAAGCTTAGGGTTTAGCACGTCTTCCCTGGTATAACCCGTGTCTTCAGCCTTTGTAGGTCTCTCTCTCTTGCACTCCCCCACCGGCTCCTTTCTATTGTATGTTCTCTGTCAGCTTGCCCACATTTCACAGTGTGAATTGAACCCTGAGCCCTAGCCCGAGGCATCATGGGAGTTGTAGTTAAGGGATGTGTAGATTTCTTTGACTTTTTTTCATCTTTTGAAAGACAAATATATGAATTAAATATCTGATGGTGAATTTATTTTATTGAAAGAGTTCTGTTTCTTTCAAACACAGGGTGCAAGGCAAGAATATCCTTAAAACAAAGTTTCAATCCATTACAGGGCTTAATTTCAGATCTTAGTGGGCTAGGACATTTACAGTTGCAAGTTATTTTATTATTATTGTTGTTGTTGTTATTATTATTTTTAATATAGAAAATGCACTAGTGTGGCACAGCAAAATACACTACCTTAAAGGAAGCTCACTACCTTCAAGGACTAAATTCTCAGCAATGCTGTCAGCCAGTTGAGCTCCTACATTCAACCATGTCTGAAATCCTCTGTTTGAAACTCAATGTTTATACCGGTCCACTGGGCACATTCTAACGACATAATTGGCGGTGTAGACACCCTGATTGGCAGATAGAGAGGCGTCTGTGCAGAGTGCATGAGAGAGCTAAGGGCGCGAGCAGCACTATATATGCAATCAGGGATCCCGCAGCAGAATAATATAAACTGACAACAGTAAAATGAGGAGAAAATGGGTGTGAACACAAATAAAATTTAATAAAATAAATAAATAACTGGCTAACTCAGGAGGCCCTGAAATGTATTAGTGTATTGCCTGGTGTATGTTACTGCACTTCACCCAGGGTTTGTTCTGGATAATAAAAAAAAAAAATCAGACCTAGATGGTTGGCTAAAATTTGAGTCTAAATCATTTATGGATGACCATGCTTTGCTCACTGTATTCATCTCAGCTCTTTACCCACACAGTACAAGTTCACTGTTATAGCAGCAAGGAGATCATAAAACATCTGATAGTGTCTGGAGTGCCCATCCATACTCGAACCCATGACTTGGCTGTGCTGGGTTAGCACATAAGCCCAGTAGTGCTGTTTTTTGGGAGTACTTAGACTCCTGCTTGCAGCTAAGTTTACTGTTAAACCGTAAACTTAACATTTTAAGCTCAGACATTATTCCTCACTCCTTTTTCGCTCATTTAGGATGCTCGGCTACAAAGCAGATGTATTCATCTCTCTTTTCTTCCTTTGTTACCCTTGCATGCCCTTAAGCCAAGCTTCTTAAACAGGCCCCCATGCCATATGCACGCTCTGTATCTTATCTGCTTGAATATCGCAAACATTTCCCATCAAGACGTCAAATATTTAAACAGGCCAGACATGCAGAAGTGAAGACAAAAAGAGAGAGAGAGATTAAGCGATGGGGGTGACACTCAATTCCAAAGCGTAAAGTGTTCCCCCACAATGATATTTTCATATCAAGGGTTCCTGAACCTGCTCTCTTAAACTGTAGCAGGCATATATTACCAGGCTTAGAGCTTGGCAAGCACCGCATTTCCCAAAATAGATTTTCCAACAATGCCACACGAGGATGCATTAAATAAATCTGTGCTTGGCTAATCCAAAGAACAGCACAAGCGGCAGAGAGTATCTGGGAACAGGACAAAAGCACAGGACACACATTTTAACCCAGATCTACAGAAAGGAGGGAGGAAATGCTTCTTATGTGGCAGAAAAAGCTAACAAAAGAAAAGATAATTTTATTTTTATTATTCATCGTGTTTCCTTGCTGCAGGTTTAGTGCATTTCAACATTTCTCGTTTGTACATTTCTTGTTTGTTTCTTTCCTTGACCCAGGCATGGGCATTTAAAACAACAGTGGTAATCCAGTTTTGCAAATCTTCATAAACAGCCTACCGAGGTTGATCCCTTTCTCTGGTTTACCCCCATTGAGAGAAAATTAGTCCATAAATTGCCTCAGCTATGCACGTCCCTTAATGAAAGCTTGGCTCCTGGGCTTTCTTCAACAAAGACTTACGATTTTCACACTTCTCACCAAAAGAAGAACCTGTTCCACTTTTAATTAATAGTTTCACCCTTCCTCATTAAGGCCTAGCGCAGTACTTCTAAAACACTTTATAAGGTTACTGCGAATAATTTAATCAGTCCATTTTTTAATTGTTTTTTAATTAAATAAGTGTGTTCATGATCTGATAAACTATTGTATGATCGTTTCTAATTCTGAATACTAGGGTATTTATGGATTGTTACACCAGGACCCTACCACCTGCTGCTCCACTGGGCCACCCCAATTATTATTTTTTATTATTATTTATTTAATTAATTTTATTTAGCGCACAGGTGTCACAACCAAGCTTCTGTGAAACTGAACTTGGTTTATGTGCCACATTCCACACTCCAAGAGGACTTACTGTGTAGTTCCTTGAACTGTGCACCGGTCACACCCTTTTTCTGATTGGTCCTCAGCTATTTACCTTCAGCTTCATGTCTGATTTCAGGGCTCTCTTCAAGGAGAGAGCTGGAAATCAGTCAGTTAGAGACTTATGCTTTGGACCATGTTGACATTTCTGAATTTGGATTGTGCCTGTAACTTGTTTGGATTTACCTGTTACTAGTGGTGGCATAAGTAGTGAGAAGCATGGCAATGTTGGATGATGTCATGTTGTCAATAATCACGGTTGTGGGATCAGTGAAAATATTTTCCAACTTTTATTTAGAAGCATTCAGGGGAAAAACAGTGTAAATTTGGATCATTTGAAGGAAATCATTTGGAACATGTCTGATGTAAAGAAACTTTTTCTGGGGCAGTCAAGTGACTTTAATTCTGATACAGACTTTGGCAATATTTCTAAACACTGAACTTCAATTCATGATTTGCTTTGGTTTATTAAATGTGGATTTAGATTAGTACATGCACCATTAACTTTTAGTTTAACATTTAGCTTAACTTTTGCATGTTAAGGGTGTTTGGGTTTATTTTGTCATGTTTGTCCTGTATTGTGTAGCCATGTTGCACATATTGCTATTAATGAACTGTCATATCATCCCTGCATGTGTTTCCACCCATTCTTGTCTCATTCTAGCTCAGTGTTACAACAAGTGTTTAAATACTTTTAAATCAAATGAACTCGATCATGTCTCACCCCCAATGAATATCTCAGAGATGCATCAGAACAGTGAGCATATCAAGAACCGAAAGAAAACAAAATGCCTTTACAAATAAATGTATACACAAATTACAAGAAACAAGGGATCAATCATTTATTTTGTAATGGGACGTCCATAAAACTCATGCGCAAGTGTCCACAAACTGTCAAATTGTAAAAACATTTATAGATCACACAACAGGTTTTATGCTGGATGCATGGTAACTCATTGGATTGCACTGAGTTTGATCACCAGATGGCAGCTCCAGGTCCTTTCTGTGTGCAGTCTGCATGTTCTACCCATGTCTATGTGGGTTTCCTCTTGGTGCTCCAGTCCAAAAACATGCAGTCAGGGTACTTGGAGGGTACCTCTAAGTACTTTCTAACTGAGATGCATAAACCAGTGCATTGTAATGTCCCAAGCCCAGATAAATAGGGTTAAGGAGGGTTGTGTTAGGCATAAAAACTCAAATTAAAAAGTCAAATTAATAATGTTAATAACGATTCACTGTGGTGAACCCCAACGGGATCAGCCGAAAGAAGAAAACAAACCTGTATTATTTTATTTGAGATAAAGTCTGTTATTTGTGGCTTGGAGAAAAAAAATTAAACAGTATTAAATCTTTATTACATTGTTTGGTATTTTAAATATTGCATTGTTTCTTATAAATGTAAAAGTAAACAACTGTTTTATTAAATACATCATTTGTCTATTTGTAGTTGATTATGTGATAATTGGCTGCTGATGAAGCTAAATTAGCTCTTGAAGTGATTGACAGGAGAAGTAAAACACGAGGAGGCGATGCTAACACCCGCTTCGAGCCAGCGCCGAGTGCTGTTTGTTTAGGGCTCAGATGTCCATACACAGCTAACGATTAGAATACATTTTCCTCAGAAACCCGTTGTGTACACTACAGTCGATTCCTCTCGCAGACACCACTGCGCAAACACGTGTCTGCCAGAGTGGATGTTAGCTATCCTCTCAGAGAGACTGCAGAAACATAGCCAACCGAATGCAGTGGCTAATAGGCAAGCATTTACTCGAGTCAATAAGTGAATTAGGCGGCGCTTGAGTCCAGGCTCTGTTTTGAATATTGAGCGAAAGTCTATGAAAAAATACATTCTTGGAGGAATACTTGGAGTCTTAAGTAAGTGATTTTGTGCACAGGAGTAGTCAATCTGCAGCAGAATTTATACACATGAAAAAAGAGGATATAACAAGATGGAGGTCTGAAATAAAAATGTATGGAAAAAATGCCAGCATGATGAACAAAGCTTTTAAAAAAAGTACGTCAAGTCTAACATATGTAACATGG
This sequence comes from Microcambeva bendego, assembly GCA_034509265.1. Taxonomy (NCBI): domain Eukaryota; kingdom Metazoa; phylum Chordata; class Actinopteri; order Siluriformes; family Trichomycteridae; genus Microcambeva; species Microcambeva bendego. The sequence goes on from JAYDZG010000039.1 coordinate 9,605,943, forward strand.
CAAGGTGATGAAGTTCATACACTATAAAGCTAAAGCTCCAGCTCTCCAAGACACTCTCGGCCCTCATGAGTCCTTTTTGCTCAATAATCTTCCTGTCCATAATGTTTTATCTCAGCCAATAAAAGATTCCATACATTCCAAAAATCAAAGCGCCAATAAACCTTTTTAGCTATAAAGTTGGGCTATTTTAGATTAGACGACTCATGCAGGATTGCTTCGGTACTGGTGTTTTTGGAGCTGTCAGATTGAATCGATGCTGATGCTGTGCAGAAGCAGAGCAGCAGCACTGGAGGAAGTTCCACTTTAGCAACATGCCTGATTTAGCAGAGATTAGCGCAAATCGCGCAGCACTTAAGCTTATTACCCAGGAGGCCTGCTACCACCTCAACACCTTTTTGTAAGTATTTACAACTTTGGCACTCGCTTGGGTTTATTATGATTTTTGAAGGTGTTAAGAGATGCCAGTCATCAATCTTGTGAGTATGAGGCCCAGAGGAGAACATGAACTGAGCCTGCTTCAGCTCAGGCCTTGTGTACAGCATATAACACATGTGTCATGTTTTAGCTGCTTGAGACTTGGGAAATTGATTAATTTAACTGAAAAATCTGCAATTTTAAAGCATATTGACAGGCAAAGGCATATTTATGGAACGCCATGAATTACGGAAGGCCTTATCTATACATACCTACAGTCGTGGAAAAAAATAAGAGACCACTTCAAAATGTCATTTATTTAGTTTTGCAATTTTTGGGTGTGTGTTTTTATTTATGGGTGTGATTATTATTATATTATTATTATTATTATTATTATTATTATTATTATTAATACAATTTGTTTCTAGTTTTGAAACACAGCCGTCCCACATGTTCAGGATGTATAAAACATATGGGTTTAATATATGTTATCATCAGTCTGTTTATAATACTGCATAACTACACACTTCCTTTTTATTTATCTTATTCCAATACAGGTCATTCAATCTCTCGACATCTCTCCAATATGAACCTGGACCGGTGCTGCAGAGGAGCCGAGCGGGTGGCATTAAGTCAATAATTTGTTCAGTAATTTATTACAGTGACGTCTTTTTTCCGACTGTAATTGGCCTAAATGAAAAGACATTTCACACCATTCAGATAAAAAAAGAAAGAGAAGGCCATGCATAATGAAAAAATCTGAGGCCTGCCTATCTGACTTCAGAGGTTTGAGCTTAAATGAAAATGTAATTGCCGGGCAAAACCGTACGGAGGAAGTCAACCCAGTGTGCCGGATCTTCAAGCTGGGTATCTTCAGAAAGGCTTGTGTGCAAAAAAAAGCTAATGACGGAGCAATTTGGAACATTTACTCACCCCAAAGACTCTTATTAAGTCAATCACAGGCTTAGACGAGGCTCTCTCTCAGCAGCCGAGCGAGCCCGAGCTGCTTATTCCGACATCAATCAGTCAGAGAGGGCCTCTCTTTCTTTTTTCTTTTTTAGTGTCTCTCACTCCATGGTAGGACGGGACGAGGCGAGGGAGGAAGGGCTTGAGTCATTTATTGTGGATCTTTGAGGGGATAATGGCCAATTATTTGTTTATAACACTGGTTAAATTTTCATTAGGCAGATTAATGGAATATCATGTACTGTCAACAGTGGACTGAGGGGTGGTGTGTCAGAGATAAATTTGCCAGCAGATGATGGGGTTCTGTTGGTAAATTGGTTTTCTTCCCCCTCTCTTCCTGTCTTTGCTTTTCATATGTAAAAGGAAGAGCAAGGTAAGCAGTGCGGAGATGAAGAAAAGTGAGGATTTTTTTTTTTAAATGATTGAATATTCGTGTCTCAGGTTGTATTATTCTAAATGTCTATAATATCTTTTCTAATAAGAAGATCTTAAATATTTTATCTAATTTCAGTGTTCTGTGTAGGGGGTGATAAGAAGCATTATATCATTTGCAAAACATCAACAATTTTATGCTTTTCACACCATACTTACCTGGATTTATGGTCCTAAAAATTCTAGAAATATTTCCAAGTAGAGCAGACATACACCTCTTAAACGGCAGCTATCAGCCAGCCAACCCTGCCTTTTATCATTTTCATTTTGAAACCCTGCAGTGAAAGTACATTGAGAGTGCAGTAGACCCACACAGGGCATGCACGGTTCAGCCCAGCCACTTTGCTCTGTTTAAATGATTCATTTCAACAGTTTAAACTTTCTGATAGGCTCATAAATACATTCATGGACTCACAAATGGAGCTTTTTCCGCGGTGACACGAGGGGATGGCATAATCTGACATTATGCAGCCGACCCCACAGCCCTCAAAATAGTGGCTGCTACAAAGGAAGTTTTTATGACCCTACGCACACATTGGGAGATAAATACAGAGTCTGAACTAGAAGCTGAAGGTTCATAAACATCCACTTAAAACATATCAGACTTTTCAGGACCAACCTGCTGCTGGAAGCATATCTATATAAACACACCATATTCACACTTTCACATTTCAAAGAAGTGTTTTTTTTAACCTCAGGACCAATGAATATTTCACATGGACAGTCTCGACATTACAGTGGGATTAAAAAAATAGTGAAGATGTTCCCAAATGTGATTTTCACTAGGGGTGGATTGTAAGCTACAACATTAACTAGTATACATGTATTTAAATACTTTTAATATTTGTAAATAAATATATTTACATATCAAGTTAGTTCATGTTTAACTGCCACATGTGTAAATGAGTAAAATGTATACATATCAGCCATAACATCATGACCCTCTTCCTAATGTGTTGGTCCCACTTTTGCAGCCCCCAAAAACAAACTGTAATGCACTGTGCATACTGACACCTTTCTATCAGAACCAGTATTAAATTTTGAATTACAGTAGGTCGTCTGTATTTCCAATCCACATGGGCCGGTCTTCGCTCCCCATGTGCATCAATGAACTACTACCCTGACCCAGTCACCGGTTTACCACTATTCCTTCCTTGAACCTTTTTTGATGTATACTGAACTGTGCCAGTCCAGTTCAGTATCTCTATAAAAATGCTCTTAGTGTTTAGCGTACAGGACTAGTAATCCAAAAGGACGTTGGTTCAAGCCTCACCATTGCTAGGTAGCCACTGTTGGGCCCTTGAGCAAGCCCCTTAAGCCTCATTGCTTGGATTGTATACTGTAATGTAATGTTAATGTAAAAAAAATGTAATGACCACTGCAGACCTGGAACACCTCAAAAGAACTGTAGTTTTAAAGATGTTTTGACCCAGTTGTCTAACCAAAACAATTTATCCCTTGTCAAGCTTGCTCAAATCCTTAAGGTTGGCCATTTTCCTATTTATAATATAAACTTTGAGAAGGAAATGTTTACTTGCTGCCTAATATATCCTACAGGTGAAGTGATGTAATCAAGAGATAATCAGTGTTCGTCACTTCAGCTGTCAGAAGTCATAATGTTACACCAGGTTAGTGTGACACAATTCACTTCATCAGTTCTCAACTATAAAAGTCTCATTAAGTGTTGCAGGCATAAACTTGTGATGATAAAATCATAAGTTTTTCTCTGTTACTCCAGTGGCCTCCTCGAAAAACAGAGCCTGACCTTCCACATGCATTTTTTACCAAATTATGATCAAATTTCTACAGAACCAATCCAAGTATTTTAGCCAATAAGTCAGAAGTGAATATTTAAAACGCAATAGGTCAAAAGTCAATATTAGGGTCAATGATTTGACAATGGAGTGTCCCACTTATACTTTTTTTCCTTACAGCTAGTGTACAATTTTATAACATATAGAATGTATCGTCTGAGTGTGCACAGTTTGAATTTAACACCATTGGGTTTTTACATTTTTTGACCTGCTCAAAGAAGCTTAACAATAGAAGTGCAAAGGGGAAGAAGATTTTCATGTGACTATAATGTGAAAGCATCGAGACATCAGTGCCTATGAGCTCATTTTTGCTAATGATTGCCATGTTACGAGAATGTTAATGTTATTTGATTGTGACTTTCTTAATAAATAGTTTCAATATAACAGAATATTTTGAAGAACCCTATTTACATTTCACATCTTAATATTGATTATTTTTCATGTTCCACAACACTGAACTACCCATACAAAACCTTCCAATGCGAACTTCCCCAACGTCTAAACCTTTCACTTCCAGCCAAACAACACAACTGTTGTTTGAGAGGCAACGGTTATCACTGGCTGGACTATCGGCTCCCAGACCCAGCAGGACACAAGGTGCATTTAATTAGACCTGCTGCTCCTCACTGGTGCGAAAAAGGCTCTCAGGCCACTTTGATTCCTCCTGTCACTTGCACAGCAGGAAGTGCCTGGTGATAATTGACCAAGGATTTCCTTGTTAACAAACCACAGACTGGCAGGATTAAAGTGATAGAGATCTCAAGACGAAAGTGGCAAGTTAAGGGGATCAGGGGAGGAGTTGTAGCAGGAGAAGTAAAGAAAATGGAGAGGCTGGAGTGACCAAGGTGTAATGGGAAGGGGAAGGTTGGTGGGGGGGCTTGGTTTGGGGGGTTAAGGAGCTATTTACCTCTCTCGAGAAACCAGAGGAGGAAATAGCAATAACAGGTCCTGCCGTGAGTTGTTGCTCCCACTTATCTCAGCCATTTCAGCTTGGCTGATCAAAGATTGGCTTCCATCCGAATAACCTGAGTCCTAGCTGACTGCATGCTGCCACGCTTGAGGTTTCTTTTGGCAAATTATCACTTCTTTGCCTTATTTTTCCCCTCTGTGCCTCCCGCTCTGAAGCTGTATTACTGTTTGCACAGCGTTCGCAAGATAATCTCTTTTTCATTCTGACAATTATATACCGGCACGGAAGGCAAGCACATTTGCAAATTGCTCAGTTTTAGCCACATTGTGCCAAACGGGTCATGAGCACCAACAAAAACATTCTCTTAAAGAAAGAAAGTCAGGTGGCATGAAAAGAAATAGAATAGTCATTTTCAAGTGGTGGAATTGTGGTCTTAATCCATGATTATTTTATTATATAAAGGCATACCCTTATGCCCTTTCGTTCTTCACTAAAATATTATTTGCCATCACTACATATGACAGAAGTCAAATATTAAGATATACAATATTGTAACTTGTAAAGGCACTGTTAAACATTTTCTGACTTTGAGACACTGGAATTAAAATGTTTTTGATTTTGAAAATATTTGGATAGGGAAGTCTGATACTAGGTTCAGATTAAACCTACATGACTACTAAAATTAAAGTTAAAAGGCTATAATTTGATGTAGATTAACCAATTTGATGTATATTTAATTATTTTAAACCTTTAAATGTTTTATTGGTCTTTTAATATTGTTAAGTTTACATTTGAGCCGTTTAAGATATAGATGACACTTTGATGTTGCCAGATTCTAAGGACATGGGTTCAAATCTCACCTCTGATCATTTTCCTGGTCATTGGATTTTTTATAATTCCATCCAATACAACAAGAGAAGTAAATGGAAGAGTGAATGGTAAAGTGTATCACCTTGCAATTAACCAGCAACATGTCCAGGTGGATTCTTTGTGATTTGAATCAGGATAAATTAGTTGAAGGTTAAATCAAATAAAAAATAATTAAATTGGGGTTAAAGATAATGGTAGAGGTGGAATGTAACAAAATACATTTACTCATGTTACCATCATTAAGTAGTTTTTTATGCACTTTTAAATGTATGTTTTGTATTAACAATTGTAATTTGATAAATTTAAAAAAACATTTGTTATTGAGTAAAAATCTGAGAAGCTGGTGCAGTGAGACACAGTTGCCAGAAATAGTGGTTATCAACCAAAAACCCTTTCTAAATCCACCAAGATGCTTGAAAACCTGAACTCTAGCAACAGTTCACTGCGCGGAATGGAACGGTACAAATTGGAGCTGGAGTTTCCTGTTTTACTCGCTCTGGCAGAATGATGAATAAACAGAAAGCATTACTGTCCAGCGCTGGAATTTTCAAGGAGGACAAGCATTGACCCCATCCTGCAGCCACGCATGACCCCTGGATGGTAAGGGTCAGCTCACCAGGGCTTTGAACAAAAAAAAGATGACGCAGAGTTGTGTGTTGGCTTAGTGCCTAAGGCTACAAAAAGATTCCTTCTAGTTTAATTACAGTTGATTTCCAATGCATGTGATTGGACAGTGATTTGATCTAGTCTAACCAGAGACTACAGCCTTGTATTAAAGTTTATCCATGTGTAAAAATATCTTAATTCTATCACTTTTTTTGAAACTTTGATCAGTTCCATGGCCAGTCACAAGTCCGAAGAGTTGTGTCAGGAAGGTCATGTGGCATAAACACTGTCGAATCAATAATCCGCTGTGGTGACACCGCTAAAAATCTAATTAGTATTTCAACAACAGGTTTAACACAAATTAGTTACATTAGTTAAATCAAACTTTTAATTTGAAACACAATTTTGAATCACAATTTCTGTATCTCTAATTCTCCACTGGGGAATCGAACCCAGGACCTTCCTGCTGTGAGACAAGCACCGAGCCACCGTTTCACCTGTTACAGCAAGTAAAATACATAAAAATAAGAAATCATTGTTTGAGAAAACGGCTGCAAAGCCTTTAAAGGCGATCTTTGAGAAGAACTTCAGCCCACCACTCACACTCCGTTATCATCGCCTCGGTCTGAAGGTACCGAATCTAAACCCTCTGTAAAACTTCAATATGTGAGTATTACCACGCTTCAGGGTACTCAACTTCTGAATCCAGGATTGCTTCCGAGCAGCGAGGGTGCAGAAGCGAGAATGCGTTTAAAGATTTGCTCTTCTCTACCCAAAGTAAATATGATAGAAATGGAAAAGCAATCATAAAAATGCACTTGTGCTCTGCTATCAGAAAACACAGAGGTCTAGATTAAGATTTTGTCATGAGTAAAATCATTTTTGATTAATTAAATCATTCTGTAGATCACGTCTGCAAGCTGAAGCTTCTCTCTCTCTGTGGCTTAGCTCTTATATATAGATAAACAACTTCAATATCACCACATGGGGCCCTCCTGAATTTTAAAAAAAGATCTACAAAATCGGAATTAGAAGAGCAGGGAGGGTGAGGAAGGGGCTGTTTTCAGTTTATTGATCTTAAGACATTTTTATTTGCTGATAAGTTGATATAGGTGGTTAATAAAACGAGTGGCATGTTTTTGGACTGTGGGAGGAAACCCACGGTGAGAACATGCAAAAGGACACAGATGCAGAAAGGACCTAGATCGCAACACCTTTTTGCTGTGAAGTGACAATGTGACCAACTAAGCCACTGTGCTGCCCTTAAATTCTAAATTATTTTCAATTTGTCCATTTTTGGTACGCAGAGGCAGATATTAGTTGACATGCTAGTGTGTTGTGTCACCGCATCCCTTTGGTTTGAATGGCATGAGGCTAACTATGCTAGCTCAGTAAACAAAAACTGCAATTAAATCGCTGTCTAAATAGCACGTCCAAATGATCTGACAGATAAATTGATTAATCTTCTCTACTGAAGCAGCTGCCTGTGTAGACAGTATACCGCAAGGTTCTTCAATAGCTTTTCAAACACACCTTTGGCCTCTTGTACCATGTGAATGCCCTCTCGCATTTTCGTTTTATGCTCTAATGACGACGACAAAAGTTTGAAATGTCTTCGAATATGACTCATGGGAGAGATTTTTCAATAAACCGAGGCTGTTTAAAAAATGTCAGACACTTAATCACATGATAAATCCAACTTTATGAACAATCAAAATCCAATTAGTTCGCTCATCTTTCGGGTGTTACCTGACACATGTAGATAAGATCAGAGGAAATAGTGAGGATGAAGGACGACCACTGGCCAGCTGGCTGTAAAGGCTTTAACACAACCATCCGGAGAGGAGCAGGAAGAGGTCATGGCCTGTGATGGCAGCCGCTCCCTTAGCCAATAGATTAGCCCGACAGAAATGGCTGAAATCAGAACCACCTGCAGGGCCAAAGCCAACCTGAGGCAGGGGGCAAAGGTGCTTATTTGTTTTTTGCTAAATTAATGGAGCCTAATTAATTCCATCACATTATTACTAAAGGGGACACAGAGGGCAATGGAATGTTGCCAATCAATCTCCGCTGAAAGTCAACGATGCCTGGGAGAGTCAGTCGATAAAGATCTGTAGTGCTAACCAAGAGCAGACACGCTGAGCGACGTAGCAAGAGCATGTGTTAAACACAGTTACTAATTTTGATTCTTTTGAAACTATGTCACAAGGGTGTCACAAGAATTGTGTTTGTATGTTAGCCAAGGACAAAATGATACATGTTAGAGCCTAGAACAAAAATAGCCAAGCTGATTTCTGGTTCAGGCTTTTGTCTCTGTTTACATAAGTCTTCAATAATAATTAACTATTTGTTTGAAAAAAGTATTAGTGTTAAATATATCATTAGCATGAAACAGTAGCTAAGCTTATATATACACACAATATATTGACTCAGATTAATGTCTGGATATTTTCTATTCAATTTAAATATAAAAGTCTGAATGGTCCTGACAGTGCTATAATGTTGACGTTTGTTGTAATTGATTGTTACTTATTTCATTTTTCCACATTTTTCTTTACAGTAGAAGTCATTGTAGTGGTTTCCAACTCCACTTGTCCTGACAAGTTACAATTCCTCAGTAAGCATGAGGGCGGTGCAAGTGCCAGATGATTTGGAAGATAAAATTGGAAATAACTAATTGTTTGAAGTCCTCAGACACATCTTTAAATCAACCAGCAGTGGATTCTCAAAGAGATTCATACCATGAACAATGTCACGATATACTGTGTTTTCCTTAGACTCATACTAGCACTAGTATTTTCATATAATGTGTATTTTCAATGTATTTTAGTTTAAAGTATGAAGAATATGGTCAACTTGAGAAGGGAGGCAGATATTAAGATAGCCTTTTATTATGTCACAAAATATAATTTACTGTATAGCAAAATACACAGGCATATATCGAAAGATATTTTATTATATACAAAAGAGGGCCAATCTAAGGCAGTTATAACAGAGCATTGACTAACCCAACAAACATCTCAAGTATCCTGGAATATTTTAGGCTGAATAATAGAATTAACAAAAATGGTATAAATTATGTTGGCCTTGTATAATAGAGCATCGGTTTGCATTTATTGATACAGTGGCAGACTGCGTTTAGTGACAATGGTTTTGTGGCTCATGTGGCAATATTTATTACAGTAACATGACATGCAATGCTACTTCATTGCTTGAAGGTCATGGACCTTTTCACCATGGTACACCGATTGTTGTTTCTCTGGATTTTGGGAATCTTTTTCCAAAATTAAGTATGGCACAAAGTAGTACATACATGATAAGCTCCTAAATTATTGTTTAGTATGAACTGTCTGATGGTTCTCTCAAGAGGTTAGGAATTGGCATAAAAATATATTGACATGGCAAAAATGTTTCTCGTGTAATTTCTCGTACATAAAAAGCAGGTACTTTATCTGTCTGTGCAATCGAGAAGTAATTGGTTACTTATTGAATAATAATGATTTCATTTAAATGCATTTAAATACATTGCGATGGACTGGAGCCCCATCCAGGGTGTTACAACTGAACATGTAAATACACTTATCGGGCATAACATTATTACCACCCTCCTAGTATTGTCGGAGCTTAAACAGCCCTGTAAATGTGCTGCACTGTGTATTGTTGACACCTTTCTATCTTCTTTCTAACTTCTCTTGTCACCATGTGCACCAATGAGCATTGGTTGGCCATTTGACCACCCTTTCTTCCTTGGACTACTTTAGATGTATACTGACTACTGCAGAACAGGAACATTCCACAAGAGCTGCAGTTTTGAAAACACTGACCCAGTCGGCTAGCCATCACAATTTCGCTCAACTCCTTACACTTGGCCATTTTCTCTGCTTCTAACATCAACTTTGAGGATGAAATGAATCAATCAATCATTCTTAAACCTGTTGGGTTACCAAACCTTTCATAATAATAATTTACCATGTTAAACATGACAGTAGTATTGTGATGGTGTTTAGTTATATGCTGCGGTTTTTCATTTATATACCAATAAACCTTTATTAAACGAACAAAGTTCGATCTATTTAAAGGATTACCAGTGAAAGTAAAATGTAATTATGTAAATGTTTGTCTTATTACCTACTCTGTGCAGCATGAATTAGCTCATCAGCTAAACTGAGTGTTGAGAGAACAGCTGTAGATTCACTGGATGTGGAAATGCTAGAGTGCTAGGCTACACGGGTGATTTAGATGACAGTCAAAGCAGGGGGAAAAAAGGCAAACGTGTTCATTATACTTTTCTCCACTTCCCTATCGCTCCCTTAGGAGCCGTATGTGAAAGACAGGAAATCAAGTTCCTCTTCTTCAAAACCTATTAGCGGAGGCCCAGTGACCAGAGGAAAGTCTACTATCTACCCCCGTGTCCCTGACCCTTTTTTACCAGGCCATGATTTTTTTTCTGCTTCATCTTAACATTTGTATTTCTCAACTTGCCCGATTTACATCTTTGATTTTTCTCTGATTGGGTAAAGGAATGGTGCTGCGGGCTAGCTTAAACTCTAGCCTAATGGGATCAAACTCACTTGTGGTGTACTGAACAAGATGTTGCTTGTCTTAATGCTGACAATTAATTCTAATAAGAGTAAAACACCTCACAAATGAGGTGACAGCTCTTAGAAATTAGATTTTTTCACCAGGTATGTAATTAGTGGTTTAATGCTAATTGTCTCCTTATTTGTTTTTACAAGGGAAGAAATGTTTAGATGAATGTTCAGTGTAACTCTAATTGGAATAGATTAATAGATTAGATAATTTAAGTAAATAATATAATAATTATAATTTTACAATAACTATTATTATTTCAAATGTTTGTTATTATTAATATTTGTTACTATTATTGTGAGTCATTGAAACACAATATTAAATAATGCAAATGCTACTGTATATTTTTTAAAGTATTTAATTTAATTATACATGATTATACATTTATAATGGGTTATGAAAATAAAAAGGCTAAATTCATTAAGGTCAGGCTCATGGTGGGTCTGTCACCACCTAGCAACTTTGGAATGTGTGAAACGGAAAGCATTTCAACCCATCACAATCCATCATTTCTAATACATTCTTATGTTTGGTATGTGAAAGAAAACTGAGGCAAAATTTGATTATTTTTTGCACTAATGATGGCACTGTAAATACAATGCCAATGTATTAAATTGTACCTAAACATTCGCATGATTCTATGTCCATGTTGCTTTTTCATGGTCACAAAGTAAGTCTCTAATCTGAAAATGTTTTTGTACTGTGAGAATGTAAAAACATGACGCAAGATGACTCCATGTGAAGTGAAGTCTCAACCATTTAAAATGTTATTTTTGTATTCTAAACTATTTGCCCATTTTTACACTGTGAGCGCTGCGATAACATCATTGATATATCACTGCATAAACTATTCAGCATGGATGATTAATCACATAATGCTAAAAATCCAGCAGCATGAACGTTAGCATGATTTGTTAAGCTGCGCAATAACGCCCAGTCTTTACACCTGTGAAGGCATGACAGACTCATTGCATTCATGTCCAACAGCACGTCATTAAGCTATCACCGAGGACCCCCAGAAGGCAGATTTTCACCCTTTGCGTCCCACTCAGTGAGCAAGATAAGATCCTCCTCCTTTAATACATGAGGCGGTGGTTAGCATGCTAACCCAATGAGGGAAAATCATTTATCAAAAGCTTATTTTAAAGCTCTATGAATGTCAGCTTGTGTTGCAGCGCTTAATTGAAATGTAGTCAGCCAACACCTGAGATATATCGTCTTCCAGCTGGCTGTGACCGGCGTTGTGTTTTATAGCGATGCTCACAACACCTGTTTAATATTAGCCAGCACCCCTTACAATATTTTTTACATTCCTCACGTCGCTCTTGCTTTGATTTATCCCGAGGAGGTCAAGCACAGATAAAAATGCTTTATTCATGCTCACTTAAACGTTGTGTCTGTGATATTTGGATTGCCGGCCTTGACTCAGACCGTGGTTTGCTCTCGAGCATGTGCAGGGTGTTAAAAATGAAAACTGGTGTGACGTTCCTATAACGATTAATGGGCGCTAGTCAGAGGACTGTCAACTGTGACCGATTCAGGTCAGAGGACTAAACCATTTCATGTGAACAGCATTGTGAAGGAGCATACTGGAGCTTCATCAGCTGCTTTACCAGAAAATATTAGCTTGAGCTGCTAGCTATGGAACAGTAATTAAACCTGTGTTCATCATATTTACTTCCTGAGCCCTAATTTAGTCATCTTCAGCGAGTCGCAACCACACACTGCTTGATTGTTGGAAGTGATAGTGTGTCTTTGCTATCTTGACAGGAAAAATATGCTTTGTGTGGCATGAAACACACAAAGGGGATGTACTAAATTGCTTAATTATTAGTGTGTTTGGGGCATAACATGACAAACCAATGTCACTTGTCATTCCCTTTAAGAGCTCACTGCGGTCTGTCCAACACCTCTCAGTAGAGGAAACTGACCTGCTCATTCATGCTGTGAAGGTGTGCGATCACTTCAAAAATGAGTGAAACACAGTGATCAAATAACTCAAAAGTGAGCGTCTTAAAATCTCCAAATACATTATGTTTGTACAGCAGTACAACATTCCTGACTTTTAATGTCCCCATCTAAACACTGGGCCTATTTATCAAATAATTTTATTCACTTACCAGGCTACATGTGACTCCTGTGCAAGCTGATCTTTAAAGTTTCACTTTCACTATTACAGTGAGTGCTTGGGTGTGCTTTCGATTGAAAGCCATTTCACGCGCTTTTGTAGGCATGATTTACGATGTAATCAACCAGCTCTTTAATCAACAAACAGAATTATGTAAAATAATGCTGTTCTTTATTTTGTATTCTGTTTATTGTTGATGTAACGGGGACACGCTATGGGTTTGTGCACTGCTGGGTATCCAAGTGTGCAAAACAAGCGGGGGGGTTGTTGACAATTGAATATAGTAATGAACGTCTACCTCTTAGATTGTTGTCTAGGTTTTCTATGGTCAGTAGTGCACCTGTGTTTTCCAATGCCAAGATGGGAATGTTACGGTATGGGAGGGGAGTGGACCCAAGAGCGGAGCTCCTGGTTTACTTATTGTGTGTGAAATGTGATGTTGGTATAACCATGAAGATACAGATTGACGTGTGCTTGAGTGGTCACTGTGTGCAGGCTGGATCCGATCCAGCCACCTTATGCACCAAAGAGCAGTGCTTTGCCACTGCTATAATTGGAGAGTGAAAATTGGGGTAGGAAAACCTAAGATGGTGGACCCCAAAAAAAAGGTGGGAACGGCAAACAAAGGAAACGCCAAAAATGGCGTGCTCAAACAAAGGAGATTATTCTCAAAGTTTCAACTAATTAATATAACAAACAGAGTGAGCTGAACCCTTTAAGCACAGCTCACTCTTTTAAACTGATTCTTTTTCTTTATCTTGTATTTTATTACTATTCATTTATTTGTTTTCCTTAACTTTCTACTTTCTTTTCTTCATTATAAGTTACTCATTTACTTTACATTACTTCTTTTCTTTCTCCTTTACTTTCTAATCTGTTCTTCCTTATAAGTTACTCATTTATATCTGCCTTCTTTACTTTCTACTTTCTTTAAATACATGTAGTCACTTTTGCTACTACCATACCGGCTGTATCTCTACAAAGATGCAGCAATTGGCAAATCTTTGAGAACGTTTTATATACAGAGCCCAGCAGGTGTATCCAGTCAGCCTGATCAGGCTTAATTAGTGTCTGGGCTTCTGGGAAACTGAGTTCTGGGATCTGCTTTCAGTTGCTCTCTTTCAACACCGGCCAGGCCCCCTGCTGGTGACTGGCGGTGTGGACCGACCTCTTACATGGAATACCCCAGTAATTTACCTAAACACCTAAAAGATTGGGCCCCTCATCACTGTTCCCTTAGCAGTAATCAAATATATTGCTATAAAATTAGGGCTGAAATTGTGAGGTTGGCACAAAATTAGATTGTTTTGGTAATTAGCATCAAAAATAAAAAAACTTACTTTTTCAAGCAATTTTGGGAGGAAATTCATTCATTCAGATTCAATAAGCCTTTTTGCATTGGAAGTTTGGTGGCAGTCTGCCTTACTGTCTCAGCTGGTTGCTAGTTAACAAGCCAAACATGTTTTTGGTAACTGAAAAATACCCATAATTGTGACTTATAAAAGCCATATGATATGTTAATGAATAATATGTAACAGTTTTATTTGTTTTGATTTGAAAGGGTTGTGCTCTTACTGTTCTATTAAAGGAAACCAAGGCATATTGGAGTCACTAGGCCAAAATGGAAAGGTATTCCAAAATCTCGAAAACCAAACTGTAACTAAACATTACAAATATAGTCACTTTTTTCCTGACAGTAACAGTGCAAACAAACCACAGAAAGCAAGACAAATAGCTCAGAGGTTGCATGACACAGATCTGGATTCTCCTAGGTAGCTTAGGCCTGGTTCAGTTTTGGCTTTGCAGGCAAGCATCATTGTTATAAACTGAATGTGGGTGGCTAAAGTCTGTGAAGACAATGCACTAGTGGGTTGATATGGCAGTGTTTGGATTAATCGAAAACCTGACTAGCTGGATTTGGAATGTTTAAATTGGGTTTTAAATCACTGTTAATTCATAATAATATTATCTTAACACTATGAAATACTGTTGAACTTAAAATATTACAAAGCTGATTACTAAAAACTGCTCTATGTTAAATTTATTACCAATATTAATATTATTAATATTCACATGATGGTGTGTATCAAAAATTTATTCCACCTGTACCCTCAATTTTGTCATCTTCATCATCTGCCCATCCCCCGTCGGGCAACCTCGGTGTAACCCCAGGCTCCTGAACTTGCTTGTACATTTTAGTCCGTGATAATAAACCAACATCTGCAGAACTTACAAGTGCTTTAGCCCAACTTAATTGGGTAAATTGAAGCAAGCTGTGGTGCACCAGTGATCTATGAGTCCCGTTCCAGGGCTCTGAAGGGAGACAACAGATTTACTGTGAAGACAGCAGTGGGCGGCCTTTTGTTACACGGCTGGTTCATGGGAAGTTTGAGGTCAGGTCAGATTAAAATATCTTGAGAAACAAATGGAGCAATTTGAGCAGAATAAGAGTGATGTTTCAACCAGCTGACCAGGTGTGATTTATTTGAGTTTAAGTTGTTTGTGGCTTTTTTTTCATCTGACCTCACCCATCCTGAGGTTTTAAGAACAAGTTTAGTTTAGTTATTGTGTGTGTGTGTGTGTGTCTGAGAGAGAGAGAGAGAGAGAGAGAAAGTAAATAAATAGCAGCAGGGGATAGCCTCTACAAGGGGAAGCACTCCAGTGATTTCCTCCTGTGCATATACCCTCAGGGCCTGTCAATGCTAACATGGTATTCATCTCAAAGTACTGAGAAGAGTGTATTTAAAAAGTGTGTGTGTGGTAGTCTAATTGTGCAATGATGATGTTCAATTGAGCATGCAGTCCTGCTTGAAAAACAGATGGATGCTAAGGTTAGAGACAATAGCTACTACATTAATTTCAATACAAAAAAGTTCTAATATTTTTAAAAAATCTGTGTCAGATGTGTATCCATAAAACATGCCCAGAATTCACCCAGAATTGTGGTACCCAGAAACCCAGGCTTCCAGTTTCAATACCAACCAAGTAAGTCTCCATTACAAACTTTTTCACCAAGGATCAAAATGCCTGTTAATTCCATAATAAAATCGTGCTATTCAGAACCAATTGCTTTGGTACATAAATATCTTCATGTTTTAGGTTTTTTTAAGGAAACATGTCTTGTCGACCACAACAGAGAGAAGTCAAAAGACCTACACCAAACAATAATGTGGATGCTAATGGGAGCAGTTAAAAGAAATTAGCTTTTCAGGTGTGTAACCTGTTTTAGAGTACAAAGGCACATAAGACACTATAAAGGTCTCCAGCCACAGTCAGTTATAAATATCAGTAAGAATTCAACTGTTGCAAATTCCCAAGGCTGTCTGTCTCATTTTTTGCACTGGTACATTATATATATATATATATATATATATGAACAGATTTTCCACATGGCCTCACTAGCCTTGCTAAAATCTCCAGCAGTTATTTTAACTCTCGGTTTTTATTCTCATTCATTTTTGTTTGTTTTGGCCGGAAAGTCTGTTTTTTTGACCCTCGACTTAACAACTGTTTTTAGAAATGTTTTACATTTCAGTTTGCTCACTGCAATACCAACTGTCATTCGATGTCAACAATTTATGCCTTCATTTCCATTTTTTGGCAAAATATGTAGTCATTTATAGCCTCGGGAGTGTTTTATACGGTATGTAAATTTACAGGAGAATTTCAGAAACAGGCATGAGAGAGGTTTTTCTTGGAAACCCTAGATCACGCTCTCTGAGCCCTATAAAGAAACATTCTCAAAGCGTTCAGCGTAAATCTCTTCTCGAATTATCTAATATGGGACTACAGAACATGGACTGCTGTAGTTTGCCAGCATGAGGAAATTCAGGCCACATGCTGTATATTCAGACACTGATGCTGTAATAAAATTTAATCTTTACATTGGTTATATTATATAATAATGTTTATTTACACTGACCAGGCA
>JAYDZG010000039.1:9642538-9653663 GCA_034509265.1 Microcambeva bendego
CCGATCTGGCCCAACTGAATTTTAATCCATTTGGAAAAGGTTGGCCGGAGGCGGCAAAGAGGAGAAGTCGCATGTGGAAGCACTTTAGGAAGTGATAAATGATTTGAAATCCATTGCATCCCCCTGAATGGAAATTAGGCCAAACAGGTGTTAAATGGTAACCACTGGTGTATTTTTAATCAAGGAGGGACAAGATGGACGCTGAACTTTTGAAACAGATGTGGAAGGGCAATTTTTTTAAATGTGCGAATAGATAAACACGATGCAAACATTAGCAACGGTGCTTTGTATTGTTTTCCTGTATAAAATGGATTTATTAAAATTGTAATTAGTCATTTGGGGAACTTGGGGGATTTTGCCTATCAAATTAGTGCACATTTTCATAGCCAGGCTTTAATTTTTTTTATTTTCTTCATAGTAGAAAAACTTTTAGTTATTACTAAAAGTAATAACAAATATAGTACTTGTCGATTTTTTTGATCGTCCTTTCTTTAACAATGCAGTTTAAGAACCAATCCAGCTCAGCCATGCTGCCGCTGTCGGACACTTACGCAATGCCCAAAAATGTTGAACTGTGCACCTGTATATGCTAATTAAAACATATATTATTATTTAATAAAAACACATATGGCTGTGTACTCATTTGCAAGTACAGTATGGTGTGAATTGGGACACATCCATTTCAAACGAAGTTTATTTGGCATGAGAACTGACACCAAAGTCCTGTTATTGCAAAAAAAGATGTATAGCTATATCAAAAATGTAAAAGATGTCAGTGCATACTATTGCATGACATGGTATTTTAGTTTAATATTGATGCTTAATGTTCTCTCCACGTCGTACTCCAGTTTCCTACAGTCCAAAAACATGCAACTGGGTTTATTAAAGACACAAAATTCTCCTATAGGTTACTAGCTAGTAGGGTGCACAAACCAGTGCTTTATAGTGGAAGGTTCTAAGCTCGGTTAAATAGAGAGAGTTGTTTCAGGAAAGGTATCTATTGTAAATACCTTTCCAAATTAATAATGATCAGGATCCACTGTAACAGCCCTTAACAGGAGCAGGCAAGGAAAAAAAATATAATACGAAAAAATAACTGAAATTCTGAATTAAGAGCAAAGAGTGAATCTCATAATCAGATTACAGGTTACCTAGTACAATGTTTAATACTATATTGATCAGTTCTGCCACAGGACTTGCAAACCGGTGTATAAAGTGATTGTATATTAATCAAAATAAATAAAATTAATTAAAATGTGTAGCAGTAGTTTGGATCATTCCTGTTCCAGACTGTTACCCTGTACACAAAGCAAGGTGTATAAAGTGCAAAGTGGCCTGCACAAATCCTTGACTTTTGGGATGAACAGGAACAGAAATGAAGAAAATCCCACAAATTACTGGACGTAAATAAATCCCGTGGATGGGTGTCCACATACTTTTGGCCATACAGTGTGTATTAAGCTTTTTCCAATATGTTTTCACACATGTATTTTGATATCACACAGACATGCCCATTCATTCCTTAATCCTTCCACCGTTTCACCTCTTTGATTCTCTTTTTCCTGTTACAATCTAAACTCCATCACAGCTCTTCACATGCACACATTCACACACTCATCACGCTCCGGCTTCCTGAAAAGTTTCGGGGGAAAAGGGGTTGAATTGTCCACTTGTTTTTAGTCGAAACACTCTCAACCCGTTGGCTCCCAGCTGTCCAAACAAGATGATGGTAGTCTGGAGGGACATGAGGAAGAGGGGCTGATGATGATATGTTGGATTTCAACCTGACCCGTGGACGTCCCAGAATGCATTGCAGAATGTGCATACCAATCAGGGAGGACCAGAAGACGGATGACGAGTGAGAGAGTCTCGATTCCAGAAATTTGTCACTGTAAGAAGTGTATGATGTTTCACCCAATATCTGCTATGTAATCTGAAAAAGCTACAGGATCGTATTTATTACTTACAGTACTTGATGATTATTTGTGGACTAAAGACGTGAAATAATCTAGTTTACTAGATGTTTGCATTGTCCTCCCTGAAAAAGATGCCATCTGGAGGCAGTGAATTGACTTTTAAATGTTGTTATACGTATTAAAACTGCTTTTATGAAGCCCTCAAAGTTGTGTAAGTTACCTGACCTTATCTTATTCACAAATCCTATACATGTACATATTATAACACTAATATTATATTATTATTATTATTATTATTATTATTATTATTTAAATTATCTAGTTCCGGACATGAGCTGATTGAGGAGTTTAAAGCCATATACAGTCTAGTGATCAGTCCTATTCCATAGCTTTTTTATTCAAACCATAATTTGAACTCTACATATTATATAAGTAGATAGATATATGATAGATAGATAGATATTTAGTGATGCAGGAAATGTTTGACATTTTATTAGTTTGTTGTTTACGTCAACAAGCTTACCCGCTGCGTTATGTGACTGTAATTGTCCCTTCCGTTAATAATACGGATGGGGTAATTTGGAAAAAAAAAACTTGTTGGCTTAAGAATCCTCAGGAACAAAGGCTGGGTGGGTGGAAATCAATCTTAGCTCAGGGAAGGAGCCGCTGACCCTTTTAGTCTTTGAAGATGGCCGGTTAAAAAGTACAAGGAGGAGAAGGAGGAGGAGAAGGAGGAGGGAAAAAAGAATAGAAAAGGGCATCTGAGAAATTATTTAACTACAAACACGGCTTACCATCCCCATTCCAGCTGCATAATCGAGCATAATAAGTGGCCTGCGAAGGTCCACTTAATGTATTTTTAACACCGCAGAGCATCTAATCCTGTCAGAGAGAATAAAATGGAAGGAGGTGTGTGTGTGTGTAAGCATGGATTTGAGTGTTTAACTCTATAACAGTGCTGGCAAATGGGCCAGCTTTAGCAGACAAAAGGGAGAGAAGGACTCATATTTCTTCCCAAAATGCCGATCCATTTTTCTGCTTTGGTGGACATTAAGGAATAGAGATAATAACAATAACAGCAGGGCAGAGAGCCGAGAATCCCAGTGGCTTCCCAGTTAAGTGAAAAAATCTCTATATTGTCCATGTAATCACCAGTCATGTGACTGTGTTCTGCTTTTTAAAGAACAGTGTAATAAACATGACATCAATACTTCGAGGTCATTTCATGGTACAAATAGGTAACAATTAACAATTAATTCAACTTATTACTGACACAACTCTGAAATCTGACATTATGGGTTAATGTCATGTTACATAATCTAACATGTAATATACCAAACTACAGTCCTTATGTTGCCAGTATTTTTAACTCTCACTAAATTATAACCTTTAATTGTCTGCTGAGCCAATTTTAAGACAGTTGACCTTAGTTTGAGTGTAAAAACCTCAGCAACTTTAAGCTGTATTTAAATAATCTTGTTTGGGTTACATCTACTGCTTGGTTGATATGTGTTTAACTCACAAATATTGGTGGGTTACAGTGTGGTTTTAAGAAAACATCTGATCATATCATAAAGGGAGCAGCGAAATGGATAAATCTCTGGAATAGGCTTTAAGAGGAGCAAATTTCTTTCATCCACTGTATACATATCAAACGGCAAGCTTGTACATGTATTCCAACCTAATCACCCACATACAGAAGTGGAACTGCTTTGCATCCAACGCTTCGATCTAAAACAATTTATCAGGGACAAGCAGCCATGTACTACAGAGTTAAATTTCAATAACCTGGTACCACTGAAATCTTGGGTTTGTTTCTTCATCAATTGGGGGGGGGGAGTTGTACGACTGCATGTGTCACTACCCTGTGTGAAATCCATATCCACTACAATGATGACCATAAAGTGCTGGTTGAAGTTCAACTTTGTACACCCTCATGGAAAACTTTCATCTCCAATTTAATTAATTTACATGTTAGAGGACTGTGGGAAGAAACTGGAGCTCCTGGAGGTAACCCACACAAACACAGGAAGAATATAAACTCCACACAGTAAGATCCATACCACTCCAGCTGGGAAGCAAACTATGGACCTTCTTAATGTGAGGAAACATTGAGCCACTGTACCACCCTAAAGCAGTGGTATATGATTACACTTTTACCATCATTTACTCAGTCCATTTACTGGCCAACACTACACTGACTAGTCATGTATCCCTCGATTACTTTTAGACTAGAAAAGTCTTTTGTATTTATTGTAGGTTTTTGTATTTTGGATTTGTATTTTGGATTGTTTATATCTACTCTGTGTATCGTATTGCCTTGCAGTTTTGTTAAGTGTTGCATTGGGACCTTCCACCACAGTGCACTATTTTGTGCATCCTAGTGCCCAGGGTGGCGCCAAGTTCAGACTTTTGAACAATTCCACTTTCACTTGTCCTCACTGTTTCAATATGTACTTGTATATACAGTAGCTGAAATGACAATAGAGGTTCTTCTTTGAACTCTTGAACTCTTAAAAACCTGAAAATAAAATAAAATTATAAATAAATAATAAATACAATTATAAATAAAATAAAATTTGGCTTATTAGTAGTAATATGGTTATAATTTAAAGAGTATTTTATTAAATTACTTATAATCAATTCTATAATTACTTTTATTGTTAATGAATGATAATAATATTGAGTGAGTTAATGAGTGATGATAATAATAATAATAATAATAATAGGAAGAAGAAGAAGAAGAAAAATTGATATAAAGAATAATAAAAAACTACAGGATAATAATAAGAATAATATGTAATTGTACCAAGTTTGGGAACCATTGGTGTGAAGTACACAAATTAAATTAGCATGACTTGTTAAAATGTGTGTTTGCATTTCCCCTCTTGTCAGAGCGAGGGGATTGAGGATGGCTAGCGCATCGACCATGCAAAACAAACAAAGACATCAGGGAAGACAAACAAGCACTCAAGCATATAATCACATCTCCGTAATGAGTTATTAATTAACTAAGGGGCATCTATTGCCCCGCTAACAGCCCTCCTAAACAATTGACCAGAGATTTGTGATTTTGACTCACTGACACCATTAACCAAACCAATACTTGGTTTTCTGTAAAGCGCTAGTGCCGTGAGCCCGGTCTCACTCCACTCTTTGCCAATCAGCCATGTGGAATACTAATAAGGGAATTAGCCGCTTCATATTCAGCATGCGGCCCATCAAACAGATCCTTATCAAGAGGGAGCTGGAGACTCATTTGCATAGAAGGAGACTCCGCTTTGTATGTAAAGATTTCTCAATATGTCATTCATTACAGCCTCAATGTTTTCCATCTCTCATTTCTCCATAGTACCCCCTCCCCAACATGTGTGTAAGCATATCATTCTTTGTGCTAGCTCTTAAATTATTGGGTGAAGCTTGTTGAAGCTATGCTGAATGTTTATCCTTCTGCCAAAGCTCTTGAAGGTGCCTTTTAAACGTTTGGCTTTCATTTCCGCAGCGTGTTTATCATATTGACTTATTTTCGGCTGAAGCATCTCATTTCTTCTAATAACGTCCCTGTCCTTTCTTTGAAATCCTGCAGCTGTGGTAGTGGCGTCTCAGCCAGTATGGACTGCTTTTCCGTTCTTTCTGATGGTGCTCGTAATCTCAGCGATAAACGCTGCACTTAGCTTACCTAATGATCGCTACTATTCAAAGCATGAGAGGAAATGCTCACGCATGCTTTCATGCTGATTGAACGAGCGATGACAACAACAGAATGCTAGAGTGATAAGGCTGTTCAGTCATTATCAGACATGAGGTGTGTTTTGGTTTGTGACTACACAGTGGAAATAATATGCTAATAGGGATGCAGATTTAGCATACAGTTCTATTTTATATTCAAAAGTTTACCAAGACAGAACCTTGTAATTTGATGTCAACTAAATTTAAAATATTTGTATAGAATTTGTGTGACTGCAGCTTTGTGTAGCACTTGGTTTGAATGGTGTAGTAAGACTACCATGAGATGGATCTTCATTTGTTTTGAATAACACTGAATACTTTTATTTTAAACAGGGTGATAAGAAATAGTGAATATCAGCTTGTCCACTTCTAAAGTGAATGTGCCCTTACTTTCATTATTCCATTATTCGTATTTCACTGTTGTTCAATTGGGCATCACAGTGGTTCAGTGGGAAGCACTGTCACCTCACAGCAGGAGTCCTGGGTTTGATCGCCATGTTGGTAGTCCAGGTCCTTTCTGTGTGGAGTTTGCACGTTCTCCCTAGGTCTGCATGGGTTCCCTCCAGGAGCTGCAGGAGAGTCAGTTTTATACGTTAACAGGTTACCCACACACTCTTATACAAAAATCACTCCAAGAACCAATTCACAGTGAGTTTTAGGGCACTGCATACAACATATCAGTGTGTTTGATAGAATGTATGGTTTGAGGTATGGACCATTCATGGCTCTGTATCTTAGAATGCAGATTACATACTGGATGTCACTTGGAGCCATTTCTAAGTAATTTCAGGTCAACTTTAACATCACTGGCACAAACAGTTGCCTAAAATTCCTGTTAATCAGGTTGACTTCAGGGTTCAATGGTTGGAGTTAAAGTTCAAGAGTTTTAAGTTTTTAGAGGGGATTCTTGGCAAATTCAATAATGTGAATGACGTTCTATAAACTTTTGGCCATACAGGCAGAGGTGGAAAGTAAATAGTGCAGTGATACAGGGTTGCCAGATTACAGTGGTTTTCAGCCAAAAAACATGAAAGAAAATGCACCAAAATGGATGAAAACCCACACAATCTGTACACAGCACGTGAGGTTCAGTAATTTAATAAGCATATATGTCATAATATGAAGTACGTTTTATGATTTGCTGATTGTTTTTTTTTTTTTATTCTTAAAATAAATGATATTGTTTCTATTATATTTTAATTAAAAACAGGCATTGTGAGAGTTATATCAACTTGTTCTGATTTCATTACACAACACACACACACATACTAGGCAACACACACACACCTTCTGTTAAAAAGTTACTAAGTAAGGTTTACATTTTAAATTAGTTACTTTTTACTTTTTAACTTTACTTGAAATTAAACAAAGTAATAGCACTTTTACTTATTGTAATACTCTTTCTACCTCTGCCTACAGGTATATGTAAATGTTTGATTACAAGGTGTGCAAGCCAGAATTCGAGCACAGATTAAGGCATAATGATTTCCCCTCCCCCTTAAAGTGGTCTTTAAAAGATTTGCCAGAGGTTGGGTTTGGTTTCACCAGATGGGCAGTGTGAGAGCAGAAGCACTCGTTCATGATGACCCGTTGCTTCTCTACGTGTGTGGTCATGAAGATGTAGATTACCTTTGATTGCAGCAGCAGCGATGCTCATCATCCATCATTACCAATGCCGGGCAGAGTCAGTGAAGATGACTGGTGGTCTGAAGACAGCCGTTTGTCACTGCGCTAAGCTTTCTGACTGGATGAACTTGCCTACTTTATGAAGTCTAATGAGCCAGAAAAGAGGCTCATTTATGATATTAGGTATCAATCTTGGGCAGTCCGTCCCTGAAGATCAAAGCTGCATCTTATTTTGGGGTTGCCCATGAAGAAAAATGATCAGCTAATTAAGAAATGGCATCTGGATGAGTAGACCAGCTTGGCTGAAGAGGTCATAATTGTCCTGTTGCTGCTTAGACGGAGTCTGTGAGTTCGTGATGCATAACAGTAAGAGATTATAATGAAAAAAAATGAAAGGGTCTTTCCCCCAAACCATTGAAATGTGGACTATGTTTGATCCCATTGAAAAATTGTTGTCAGTGTTTTAAAGTCTGGGCAAGACTGATGTGTACCAAGAAAGAAATATGTAGAGCAAGACTGGAAGAACTGACACTGAAAATCTGTACTGCTTATGCAGTCAATTTTGCATCTTTATCCACCTAACTGCACAGGATGTGTGTTCTGCCCTGCCCTTGTTGAGGTTGCCAAACTCATTCCACCTCCTGGACCTTAGCTTGACTTGGAGCCAGACAGCCTGAAGCGATAAGGCTGCAATAAGGCTTCATGATACAGACAGACAGAGAGAGAGGCAGAAAGAGAAACCATAGTTTTGGTGGAAACAAGAGGTAAGGCTATGCTGACCCTTTGAAATGCCTTGGATCTACACATTTTTTACTTGTGTTTATGCATCATAATTTAGCAAATTATATTAGTCCTCCTCTGCTAGAGCACCTAATCTGTTTGAGGGGGGTAAACTTGCCTGATTCTCGCATGTGCCGTCCACTGACCCCTTCTTGGTCTTCCATACTTCAGTGTATTGTATATGAGGTCAGTTTTGCTTCTAACCAGGGAGCCTGCGCAACATCTAAGGCCCCATCCCCTTTCCAAATCTGTCTATTCCCACCCAGCAGATTTAAGTGGACAATATTTTTGAATGGCAGGTACTGCCAGTTGTGCCCAGTAGGGAACACACAGCTGATTGGAGCTAAGATTCGAACCAGGGGAGTTCAGAATCGCAGATCTGGTGCACGTGCAGAATATCCTGCTGCACCATCTGGCGAATTCTGGTGAGTTGGAGATTTCTGTCTGCAAAATGTGTAAATGTCTTCAGATCGTTGGACTAAATATTACAACCTCCAGTGAGGGCATCCTAGAAAGATAATTTCAAAAAACAATAGGAATGGTCATTCATAATATGTTCATTCATATTCATATTCATTCACATTATATTTATGTTCATGTCATATAACTAACTTTGTCAAGACTTTGTATATATCCTATTTTTAGCTCAAGAATTTAGATTTGTACTATTCTCTGTACAGCACACATGCATCACAATGATTATGAACTATGAAAGAAGGAATGACTCAGTATATGACTCATCTGACAATTGTAAACCTATGCCTTAGTTTCATTACCACTAAAATCAGTTAAAGAGGGTTTACTCAGTTAGGCCTATTTGTTTTTGTTCAGTGTGAATAGAAGTGAGTTTCACTTTTTTGATTGCCCTGTAACACATTTATTCCGATCAAGTTCTCAGATGAGTTATCTCTTGACTTAAGGAATATATATTTAATGTGAGGCTCTAAATATAGACTAGAGTTGTGTTAGGGTTGTTTTTGTACCTTGTATTTAGTGTTGTGTGCCTTTTTACTAACTAATGGCACTTAGAGTAATCAATCTATTTCATCTGGAGACCATGTCTTCTCATAAGCCTACAAAAGACTGTACTATTACAAGCAGGGTCTGATATTGGCCAATTCAATAAACTGCAATATACTGAGAAGAAAAAATACATGTCTATGCTTCCTATGCTATTTATGGACAAAGTACATGAAAACAGGAATCGTCCACACTTTCTATTGCTAAAAAATGAGGTTCTAGTGGTTTTTTTTCCCTCACAGAACACCGAAATGTCCCTGATTTGGTTCCCAGAAATGTGATCACCTTACTTTTGATTTATTTAACATGTGTTATGTAATACAAAAAAACACATCTAAACAACACATCTGAGGAAAGTTTAGATATTTCTGGTGATTATTGACTTTTTCATTCATGCTTAGGTTCATGGTTACATGCTAGCTAACAAGATTTTCATGACTTTTGTGCTTTTCAACTTTTGTGATTGAAGATATCTTGTGTTTAATCATATGTCTTCAAAACATAGTAGAAACTTTCTTACAACATGCTGAAGATTATCCGAGACCTGGAAGGAACTGCTGTGTCATGTGTCACGCTTATGAGAATTCATGAGAGTTATTTCAGCCATTACACTCTCGCCTGTAGTCCTGCAATCCTGGTCCAAACTTCTTACCCTATAACTCATTTGATTGCTGGTAGGGGTAATTTCACTTCAAAATGAAGTCTGTGTGCACCATATGAGAATGATACTGCTCGGGTCATTTGAGTTGGTGTTCATATTATCTACCTCACCGATGGCAGGCTCTCATTTTGGCCGGCTATTGCTGTGGTGTCGTGGACGGCGGTGACAAGTGCGGCGCAAGACTTCATTCCAAAAATTCACTGTCCGGCATTCTGAGCCAATCTGTTCCAGCATACAATGATGTATTATTGAATTACATACTTGTTTTTTCATTACACCATCAAAGAGACCTAGCAGTCATAAGGTGGTCGTTTTCTTCTGAACAGCTCTCATTGAACCTGAAGAAAATATGCAATTGTTCGATGTCACGACATGGTTAAGGCTGAAATATGAAATCTGATGTTTATTAAAAGGCTGGGATTACATTCCTAAACTATAAACTGAATGCAACTCATTGTATTTTACTAAATCTTAAAACATCACTTCATGTCATGGGACACTGGAGGCTGGGTTGTACAGTTTATGTTTAAAAACATTACATTAAAAATGGTTGATGGTGTGGTGGTCTGAAACACAAGCCCACTGGGTAGAGCTGAATTTAATTCTCAGTGCTGCCACCAACCTAGTTGAACACTACTAAAACAGTTGTTCATGCTGGATCAGCTTCACTCACTTGCTGCTCATTTACAAAAGTTCTTCATCAGCAAAAATAATTGTATTTAAATGCATAGTCACTAATCATCATCACGTGAAAATCTTCTTCCCCTTAAAGCTTTTTTTAGGTAGCACTAAATCCGGACTATAAGCTCTCTCAGACATGACCAATACTCCTCCCACCCTCACCGTTTCCAACTAAATTATCAGTGTGGAGACTTTTTGAAGATCACTTATTTTGCAGCTTGCATGAAGAAGTGGGCAGTAAATGTTTCCGAGTTTGAAGAGGTTGGTTCTAGCTTCTAGCTTCAGAGTAAAAAAAGTGCTGTGCAACCTCCAGCCGTCAGTTTTTAAAAGATGCTAAAAATAATAATAATCCTAATAATAACTAAAAGGAAATTTATCAGGGTTATCACATTTACTAATAGAGGTTAGTTTGTTACTGCTGAGCTAAATTCAGCTAAATTCCCTTGCTAACAAGAGTTTATTCAATTATTAATTATCTTTAGTCAGTTGTCTGTAATGGATCTTATGTAATTGATTTACTTTGTTAGTTTAGCTTTTTAATGCACCATGACTATGTAAAATATAAGTCATTTTAAGATAAATCCATATTACAAATACACACAAACATATATTAAAATGCAAAGTCAAAAGATTATGACAGACAGACAGACAGACAGACAGACAGATAGATAGATAGATAGATAGATAGATAGATAGATAGATAGATAGATAG
>JAYDZG010000039.1:9653745-9674916 GCA_034509265.1 Microcambeva bendego
AGACAGACAGACAGACAGACAGACAGATAGATAGATAGATAGATAGATAGATAGATAGATAGATAGATAGATAGATAAATATATGATATATAAAGAACAGTTAAGCATTATCCCGGCAACAATTATTTTCCTTTTCATTAAACAGAAAACTGAGATAATCCATCAGTATATGATGAGATAATAATCTAAAATAATAAAAAAAAATAACATCTGAATGGCTGAAAAAAATACTTTTATGCCAAAGCAATGTGATATGACTAATGTAGAACAAAGGTTGTGCAGCCAGTAATAAAGTAAATACAAGGCAATTAGTAGCTTAAATAAGCCGTGTTTACTCATGTTCCCTTTGTGTAAGACTTTATTGTTGTTTAGCTATTTGAAAATCTGACACCACATTAAAGAAGTAGCTGTTAAACAAGAATCAGAAAAGGTGATGCATTGAAACAATCTTACGAGCAATATAATGGATCATATATAATCATTCATTGTGGGTGGACTGCTCATCTCTGGACTGGATATCACACAGATTAAGTCCCAATTGTGAACTGTGACTGCAAGAACACATGTAACCTTTCTGCTACATGTCTACTGATTACTCGTTTATCTTCTGCTTTATCGTTCCATGTTACTTTCAGGTGTTTTTCATGAACAGGTGGCTTTGCTAATCCCACTGTGGTGGGGTTTGTTTAACAGCTGAAAGAAGAGCTGGACTGAGGCAATGTTAAGCAATTTGTGCAGTAAAGGTCTGGAGGGTAAAGGGTGACTGGGGATCCCACTACGATGGACAGGTGGAGGAAAGCTGATCCAGGTACCACCCAGGCTCAGAATGAACTTGAGATGTGTCCTCAATGTCTCAGGTCAAGGGAAATGTCCAATAAGGATGCTTCTTTTCACTGGCTCAGGCAGAGCCAATTAAGACTCATAAAACACTATCAAAATTCAATGAGGGGCTCTTCATGGTACACTTACTATAGTGGTTAAAGCAGTGATATGCGTAAGTCAGACAGACAGAGTTCTGTTCTAGTGCATTGTCATTTTATCTCAGTGAACTTGAGGGAAAATATATATAGAGCTAATGATGGAACAAAATATTTCATAGAGCTTCCTTTAATACTGATATACAGATATAATGAGATACTGATTATAACCATATTTGATGAAACAGATAAAAAAATATATACCTAGATTATTTTTCAATATAAATGCTTTTAAGCCGATTATATCAGATATCTTCCTCAACTGATGTATTTCTATTAATATCCTATTTATATCCATCGTATTAACATCTTTGGTAAAAAAAAATACTATCTACTTTTGATAGATACTGACCACTACAGACTAGATACACCCCTCAAGAGCTGCAGTTTTGGAGATGCTGTAACACAGTCATCTTGCCATCACAAGTCAAGGGTCTTTTTGTATGCGCATAAAATATTTGCTTCCCTTTAATGATTTATTTTAAGAAGACAATTACTCAGACATTAAAGATTAATTAAAAATACTTTATTTTTCCTAAATTCGTCTGACTTACAGAAACTTGAAATACTGATAATTGAAAGGAAATTTATTGGGATGATCACATACATGTATTTATATATAATGATCTTACTTTAAAGAACTTTTAATTAGAAGTTCCCTAATTAAAACTTTGTTCCAGCTAAGATGAACTAAAGAATAAACTAAATTCATTTAATGTGAACCACTGCTTTAAAGAAATCTTTTTTCATGCTTGGCACTTTATGACTTCTTTCCAGTTGCTCTTATTTTGGTCTCACTTGACCCACCCAAAGCAACTGTTAATAGTGACATGGACCTATAAATAAACTCTACAAAGGACAACAACTGCACCACATATACAGTGAATCATACACAGACTTAAGATTCAAGAGGCTCTGTTGTCATTTTAGCAACATACATAGTTTACATAGTAAAAAGAAACAAAGTTGTTCCATGACCTCAGTACAACATCAGTATAATTATTATCATACATAGATAAATGTATATAGACATACACTTTTTGGGCACTATATGACTTCCTATTCCAAAATGTAAGGATAAAAACATAGACTTTGAAGCATAGCAGTTTCTACCTTTTGCAACATCTTTTCACTGTTCCATCAAAAAGAGCATTTGTGAGGTCAGCTTTTTCACATCAAACTTCACCACTGTATTCATGAGCGTCGCTCCGTGCACGATACATCAGTTCCAACACAAAGAATAAGGATAGCATTTATTTAACAATGGTGTAAATATCCATAAATAATATAAACATACGTAAAACCACACCCATACATACTTCAAAGGCTAATCAATTGGGATTTAGCCAAGGCAATTAGCACTGAATTCACCAGAAGGTGGAGCATGGCTCTTGCCATTCTAAAATATTTGAAAGTTTACCAATACAAGATACTTTTTACTTATTGTACTTGTTGTTTTACATTTACAGCAATGACTATTAGTGTACTGAAATGGCAAATCTAGAAGTTTGATAAAATACAATCCCAACCATAATCAGGTCAACAGAAATATATGAATTGGATGAATATGAATATTGTGATGAATTGTTATGAATATTGTTATTAATGTAATATCAAGTAAATGTAAATATCAATAAATGTCTCAGGCTGTTCGCAAGTAGACTTATTGTCTGCTGAGACATTGCATCCCACTCTTCTTGAAGGACGGCCCTCTGGTCTACACAGTAACTTAGCTGATCAAATAGGTTTTCTATGGGATTCAGGTTTGGAGAAAGTGCAGGCTACTCCATTTAAGGTATCCAGTCTCTAGCAGCTGTTTCCTAATGATGCGACCTCGATGAGCTGGCGCATTGTCATCCATGAAGGTGAAATTAGTCCAGTGTTGTTCATACAGAGGCACAATGACTGGATTAATGATGTTATTCAGGTAGTATGGGCTTGTCACTGTACCAGTCACAAAGTGTAGGGCAGTTCTGTATTGACTAGACACACCTGCCCCCATTGTAACACCACCACCACCAAAGGCATGTCTGGTGAGAACCGTGGCTGATGCATGGCGCTCTCCTTGACATCTTCAACATTGTTGGTGGCTATCATTTCTGCTCAGCGCAAATCGACTTTCTTCAGTGAACAGCAATGAGGCCCACTTCTATGCCTTTCTGTGACTCTCTGTACCTCTGTGGCAACCTGCTGATGACACTCTGTGACACTCTAAGCTGTGGACAATTCCAATAGAGAACATCCGGTTTGAAGAACTGTTGATCAATTGTTAGGTGCTGCCTTGGTCTCATGATGTCAACATGTGAACAGCATGATGAAGGGGACTGTTTAAATATCAATTCTAATTGAACCAGGAAATGTATTGGTCGATTTGTGGATCTAGCACCTGTTGTGAATTTTGCCAGTAAGCCTTTGTTAGAGAACAACAAGTTGTGCTGAAAGTACTGAAATATTGAACAGACATGTGCATTAAAAAGTTTCTTCCTGAAACTTCCATTGAACACCAAATATCCCTAATGTTTTGTGATTAGTTTATGTGTGTATATAAAATGCATTGTATTATTTACAAAAGCAGGTAAACTTACTATATGTTTACTGTGTAATGAGAATAATGCAAATCATCTGTTGTTTATTCATGAGTGTTGCTTTTCTAGGGCATTCTCATTGTTTGTTCTTGAAATAGGGTAATTAATTCAATCCAGAATTTGTATTTCTGTTGTCTACAGCCCCGGGAAAGGATTAGAAGCACTTACTATTGTAAAACAAAGGCCTCCTACTACTACCACACACAGACTTATAGACTTTTACACATGCAAACACAAGATGATCAAAAGTGTGTGGACACCCAGCCTAATATTTGAGTTTGGGGACTTTAAGTTTCAGCAACTTAATAAAAACATATATATAATTATATGCCTTTAATTTGGGGCAACATTATGGGTCTGTTCTGTTTCAGCATGACTGTGACCCCATGCACAAAACAAAGTCCATAAAGACATGGTTGACCGATTTTGTGTGAAATAATTTCAGTGGCATGAACTCCAAAAAGGTTTAAATATGATGATGCACATTATTCTGACCACAAGCAAATATTCATAGTACCACCGTGTGCAGCACAGACAGCAGCTAAACGGACTGGGAGTGATACAATAAGGTCCGAATATGTTGTCATGGGTATCTGACTGCAGTGCATTACACAGCTGCCTGAGGATGTGTTGGGGAGAATACATTAAGCAAATATGTGATCCCACAGATGCTCTTTCTGGAAGATCCAAACCACACCAGAGTCGACAATCAGCATTTATTTGTTTTCATGATATACAAGGAAGGATTCATACCCAAATCATGACTTATTTCATGAGCTAGGTGGTGCTGAAATAAGAAGTGGTTATAATAGTGGGACTTGGCAGTGTAATTACAACAGGCTTTATTTTTGTACAACAAAAACGTGAATTTAAGATTACACAGAGCAGAAAGTAAACATTTAAAAACTGTTGTGACATGCAGATGATATAGCCATAATTAGGTGTAAACACACTCACTTTCTTAAGGACTTGTACAAGCAGGGTTGCGTGGGATTGCTGGTGCCTATCCCAGCTATTCAATCACCTACAGAAACACCCTGCCATGTCAGTTCATCCAAAACTGGTTCCATGAATATGAGAACAACCAATACAGAGCATATTTGGGATGAAGCAAATATGAAAATTCCCACCATGAATCTAAAGCTGACCAACGTGAGCAAATACCAGATTATACACAGACCACAATATAAAAGCAAAGTTTTACTTTAAATCCAAACTACAAAAAATTTAGGCTTTTCTCGGTGCAAAAAAAGGGACCTAGTTGAAACGGTGTTCGTCATAAAATAACCAACTGTAATCTAATAACTATATTTATTACAGTCTTAATTAAAAGCCCTGTGAAAGATCATTTAAAAAACTGTGTGAACAGTCTGACTAGCAACAAAAATAATGAAAGAAATAAAAGATGTCAATTTCAAACCGCCGATGCATTGAATGACTGACTTCCAAGTGAGACAAGATGTCGAAAGGTATTATCTTACTGTTTTGGATTTCTTAATGCTAATTACACCTGGCTTAAATGGATATGTCAAACAGAAACATATTTTTCATTTTTTTTAAACATCTATGACAAAAAATCGCAGCGAACACAGAGAACCTTCCAGCCGAGCAGACCTGGCTGGCCTCGGGCGGCACCTGTAGATAACATCCTTACAGGACCGGATTAAACCTGCCTGTCAGTTCACACACACACAGCCTTCGGCTCGACACCTGTTCAACAACAAACATGCTACATAGCACCAGTCCACTCGCTCAGCACTTCCATCTAGCATAGTTAGGATGTGTGAGGTATGTAAGTGTGTGTCAGCATTAGCTTGTTCAGTGTGTGTGTGTGTGTGTGTGTTTCAGCCCTAAGGACATGGCAAAAAAATAGTCGCTTTCATTTTAAAACCTTGAAAGGGGCATAAAAACAGATTCCAGTTTATTGAAGTTCCTGTCCACTGGCTGAGACTTGTCCATTAATGACAACTTTATTGGTACTTTGCGGCTCATAGCCTGTGGCACAGACCACTAGTCCCTGTTACTGCTTCCTCAGTGTTGAAGGTACTCAGATATTGGGGTGACAAATGCTACATTCTTCTCGTGTGTCTGTTGGACAGGTTTTTATTTTTCTTCCTCATGCCAACAGTGGCTTTAATGTTTTCTATGTGATTTGACTCAAGGTATTGAATGAAAACTGTATGGTTGTGTATAAAGAAATCCTAATCATGTACATAGGTTTTTTGTTGGCACACTGACATGTACCAATGCTAAAAAGCTAACACGTGCAAAGTATTTTGACTTGGCAATGTTTTGTATGTATATTTGTGTTACATATAACTAATTGGCAAACAACACAGCATTACCATGGATATCATTAGAGTATTCTAAAATGGCACACTCACTCTCTTAACCACTTCTCCAATCAGGGTTGGTGGAGGGGGTTTCAATAAGCACAGGGCACACTGAAACACTCCGGAAGGGCCCCAGTTAGTAGGATAGAATAACCTAACTGGATGTTTTTGAAAACCACATGGACACAGGGAGAACATGCAAACACCACACAGAAAGGACTCAGAGTAGGGCTCTTGCGTTGAGGCATCAATGCTACCCACTTAGCCACCATGCCACCCTCTTTCCATTTTAATTAATCAAAATGTAGGGTTTTTTTCATTTTTAATTATTGTCCTAATGCTAATTACTCCTCAGCTTCATCCTTAGAATACAGACATTATGTCATCTATATGCTAATGAAATTTTTGTTGTCAAAAAAGGCTGGTGTTTATTCAGGTGCCTTTTGCAAGTCCTTGATAAGTTCTGATGTTTTGTACTGTTATTGCTAACCAGTCATGAATCTTATTTTGCCTGGTTGTTGATGTCTGAGATTCTTGATGGCTATTATGTGATATGCATGTAAGAAAATGTGTTTTTATGTGTCATCAAATGTGTCATCTTATTAAATGTTGTTTAATGTGTGGGATATTATGTTTTATTCAATAATCTGAAATCACTGTGCATGGTAATTAAAACAAGCACAGAAACCATCTCACCATCAGTCTCCTGTCTTTCAGCGGTGAGATGTGTAAAAAGAACCTGCTGATGATTGAACGTGGACTCGACCATCTTGAACCACCAGCATCCGGTTGGGCCCTTGGGACTACTTCAGCCCTGAAGGCCACATGACTCGACTGTCTGATCTCTGTAATTGTTATTTTCAGAACTGGTGTCGGGTAACAACCGCTCAGCTTAGTGTTCAACACGCAATCGGTTTTAATGCCAAAGTCATAATGTCATTATGACAGTTTATGTCACTGTGTTTCTGCTACATGACTTTGATTAACCATGTACTTAGATTATTTATTTATGCTTATTTATTTGAGTTGCACATTGAACAAAATATGTTCAACTGGGTCACTAAATGATAATACCAATATACACACCAAGACCTGAAGTTTGTGGACACTTGACTCTTCTTAAACCATGAGCATTGTAATGACTATTGAGGATGTAATTGCCTACAATGGCTTTCCACGAGATTTTTAAGTTTGCCTGTTGGAATTTATTCCATTAAATGTGATTAATGGTTCTTCACTCACTTTCTTAATCGCTTATTAATCATAGTCATTGGAGGGGTGGGGCAGGTGGTGGCTTGAGCCAATTCTAGTTTTTCAATGGGCTCAAGACACAGAAACACTTCGCCAGTTCATCACGCGGCAGAAACACACTCTCACCTACAATGGAACTGTTCTCCAGCAGACACTTGTAATAGTACAAAAAAGCAAGTGAACATTAAGGGACTTGTTTAGGGGCCTGAGAGTGATCATTTGGCAGCGCTTTGGCTCGAACGAGTGACCGTCCTAGCATTACTCGACCTCAACCTTTGAGTTCCGTGGCTGAATTGCAAAAACACTGTACGGCATTATAATTCCATTTTCACATGCACTGTGAAAAATGTGGTGATTTTTGATCTGTGTACTCAAATAGATCAAACAGCATGCTGGGATTTTGTCATTTAGCAATGTATATCATATCATGTCTCAGAACAGAGGTTTAATTTTACATTGAACAAACAATCCTGTGAAAATACATTTCAACTCTTTCATTCCGAGTAAACATGAGAAATGTCAGGCCTAACCATCCTGTGGAAATCTCGGTGTAAGAGCACGTTCCGCACCAAGTTTATTTTTCTGCTTCCACCTTAACAGCGTCGTCAGGCTATTTTCTGCTCCAGCGCAAATCCTAATTGATCGCCCTCAATCTGAGCTTTACATTGCATGGGCAGATGATATCATCCGATACTGATATTTCACAGTCTCTCACTCGACTGTCCCTACCCGCTCGGGATTAAGCAAGCACCTAGACAAAGGTATATGTACACAGGAACACACTCAGAATAAATGTTTAGACAGTCATTATTGTAATTTAAAAATGTTAAGGTTGACTTGCCCCGAAATTTGAAGCCTTTGCCTCCGGCAGTGTTGCGTCTGTCGTATTTTTCGCTGTTGCTCGTAGCAGCTGCGTTAACAGGCAGCACTGTAATTAGATAAATAAAGATCTCTCTCTGTTGTCAATCACTGTTCACCCAAGAAAAATTGCATTCTGTGTTTGTCTGACTGTGAAACATTTTTAAAAAAGTTTTTAACAAGTTGGCAGTGATTTACCATTTATGTTTATACAGTGAATCCGGAAAGTATTCAAAGCACTTACATTTTCTCACATTCTGTAATCTAACAGCCTTATTCCAAAATGGATTACATTATACTTTTTGTTTTATTTATTTTTTATAAATTTGCAAAATAATCATTATGGGGTATTGCATGTAGAATTTTGGTGATAAGGCTGTAACAACAAAATGTGGAAAAAGTGAAGCGCTTTGAATACTTTCCGGATGCACTGTACATGTCCAAATATCAGCCTGGTATTGAGATCTCAATGTTCTGTCTGTAACTGAATTATTTAAAATCACTCATTTTGTGAAGCACTGATCCAATCAGGGTCTTAAGGGGTTAAGGAGCCTATCATATCTTTTCAAAAGGCACAAGTCACCACACCTCGACCGGGCATCGGTTCCTCGGTTGTAACCTAAGTCAGAGAACAGACTCATCCAATGTATGGCACCTTTAAAGCAGACAAGGTTGAGAGTATTGCTCAAGAACTGGTCCAGAGCTGGATAAAAATTTGGTGCTTGCATCATCAGTGGCTGCATTACGAAGCAAGCTGTTATGGGCTAAGAGGCTGATGTGCAAGAATCAACCTGCTGCACAAAAAATGTTCTGTACCGAAGATAGAGCTATATGGTGATGAAAAGTATGTTCGGAGGAGAAAAGGTAATGCTGTTAAAGTGAACTTTAATGTCGCTCAGACAATACAATTAGCAGTTGGACGTTTGCGTTTCTCAAGCTCACAATAAACACACACAATAAAAAACAGACATACTGAACTTACAGACCTAAAAATATAGTTTTAAATACTGTAAAGTATGGTGCTGGGTGAGCTATTATCGGGGTGGTCTTTCCGCTGACGTCAATGTCACAGCGCAACACAATGCTCATAAATAAAGGTTTCTGTTTGGTGTAGCACCTTCAAAATGAATTGGAAGGCCCAACATAACATATGCTTTTTGGGTGCATGGAAGTCAATCTATTAATTCTTCAAAGAATGGAGGCCATATTTATCTCTGGAAGGTATTATATAACCAGATGTTAGGAGAGCATTAATGACCAAGTCATCACCTAGGAGCAGATGAATCTTTCAAGCCTAGGCAGATGTTAGTGGATGATAATGAGAACAACAATGAGCTAGCCCTGCTTACTCATACCAAAGAGTTTGTTCTGCTATGTCACTGCTTTCTGTAATATCATTATCAGTGCAACAGAGAAAAGATCAAACCAAATCCGACCAGGTGACCCTTAAAAAGTTAATGCAAAGTATGTTATTTAAAACACAATAACCCAGGTTTGAATTAGTGGAAACACTTGCATCACGAAAGCTTTCTAAATGACCACAACAGAGGCTTGATCAGATCTTACAGCATAATTACATTCATGTAGAGGTTCTAAGTAGCTGTGATATGTCAGGAGATTCAGAGTGATTGGAACACAATGCTTCATCTATAAGTCATAAAATCAATTGTTTATTCAGCTAATAATCTTTGTGCCATTGCAATCTAATTCATTGTTCATGAGTATACTTTACTGTGTCCATATAAACAAGGCTAGTTTGGCTTGGATACATACCTAATCTATTATTTTATACTAAGAGATAACACAGGCTTCAAAAGCATGGATTTAACCCCACAATCTTCCAACTGAAGTGCTATCCACTGGGCTACCTCTGTGCAGTGGTAAACTTTGCCAGCCCACTACCACTGACATCCAGCCATAACTGTGCACAGTCAAAAAAGCTTTACAATGCCAAATGCTTTTTATTTTCTTTCCTAAGTTTGTGGAGTAAATCTGTCCAAACAGACGTTGCATATTGCATATTGTCTTAACATTATATTGATGCAAAAATGTCACTACAAAGAATGTGAGCATGCCACCAATTAAATGACATTTTAATGTGGTTGTATATGTGTTGAACATTTGATCATTTACGCTGTGTGATTTTTTCATTTTATCAGGAAAAGCTGTATAGCTGCAGTTGTAGCTAGTATTTAAGGTACTGAGCAAAATATAAAGTCACTGGTTTAAACCCCATCACTGCCAGGTTGTCACTGCCTTGACCCTAAATTGCTTAGAAAATGTTTACTATCACGATACTTTGGATACAAGTGCCTGCTCAATGCTGAAAATGTAAATGGAATGAATTAATCATTCAAAATTGGGAAATGCCTCATATTTCATGCTATCTCATGACTAGACTTTAACTCCCTCCAGGATAGGTGCTCCTGTCACTGTCATTAAAAACTTACCTTTTTGTCTGCTAAATGCCTCAAAGGGAAATGTATTTCTCTGGATGATGAACTATGTTTTCCAACTGTTCAGTCACTGAAAAAAGCTGTCAACATCTCTGATCCTTTAGTAAAACCAGCTGAGAATCATTGGTATTGGTCTGGTCACTGGTCTTGGACACCTGGTCTATGCTACAAGGTTTCAGTAAATTCTTAACCAATTAGTTTTCCATTCCCATGTCAAAATGGTACTTGTTTGTATCATGTCTGTTACAGATACAGATATTAATGACTCTTGAGACACGCTCCCACTCATGGTCTTCCATCAAGTTGTTAAAACGAATCAGTGTCTGTCAAATGGATTGAATTGATCAGAAAAGCACCCGGAAGAAAATGTCTATGAAAACTGAATTATTAAGTTATGGGAAATTAAATAATTCCTCCGATGCTGATCCGCCACTCCAAGCCATTGTTTTGTGACCGGTCCTGCCATCCGTTTGAACTCCGGCCATCACACTACAGCTATTTTGCTACTTTTCTGCTTTTATTTCCTTCTTTCCCAACCACCAATGTGAGATTCATTACAACTAACACTAAACTGATATTCTGAACTGCTAAGTCAAAATTGCATGGACGTTCAATGCTCTTTATGCCTAGTTCACACTACACGACTCGGCCTGTTACCCTTTGCACAAACTGAGCTCCATAAATACCTGGTTTAAATAGTCTGGCACTGAGAAATTTCAGTGGTTTGAACCCTAACCTCAAGCCTTTTAAACACGTTTGGTATAAATTGGGATTAACATTGATTGCTGATTGCTTCTGACATTAGATCCTGACCTCACAAATGCTCTTTTGAGTGAATGACCACAAGCTTTCACGCACTCCAAAATCTCATGCACAGACTTCCCAGAGGAGTAGAGGTTTTTGTTTTTCGTTACATTATCACAGTATTATTTAATACCTGACCTAGGGTGTCCTATAATGTTTTAACAATACAATGTATTAAGGTGTGTGACAATACAGTACAATAGAGTACAATAAGGTCTCTCTCTCTCTCTCTCTCTCTCTCTCTCTCTGTGTGTGTGTACAGACAACAAATGTATCATTCAATGCGACATCTTTTTTTTTCCATTTTGTAATTCTTTTTAATCCACTGCTTGTAATTATGAGCCATTATAGCAAATTCTTCATTCTGAGAAAATCCAGTTCTTGGATTATGCATAAGTAACTTGCATATTTGTAAGTGCACGTGTGATCATTTTTGAGGTCCCAAAGCGCCAAGCAGCTATTTTATAAAGTCCATATTTACATGCAGCCCGTGCCAAACTGAATCAGCTCGGCAAATGATGAAATCTTTGACTTCCATGCTTTGATTTCCTTGACTGCTATTAACAGACAGACACATTCCTAATCAGGGCAAGTTTAGAGTAAGTGTGCATTGTTTGGGCGGTTGCTATGACGCCAGTGGGAGAAACATTGACACAACCACGTCTTCATATACAAGTAACAAAACTCATCAGACATGCCGAGCGTTCACACATAATTGCACACTCTTACGTGGAATTACAGCACTGTAATGCTGCATTAAAGACAGAACGTGAAACATTGTAAAATTCTCATCCAACAGAAAGACAAAAAGCCGTAACCACAGAAATCCTTTAGACCAAATCTAGCAATGTCTGACGGGCCACGTAAAACATTACCGAAGGGAAAACTACAGATGTATTACTCCACAACATGTGCAAATAGTTAACCCAAAAGCTGAAGCCGGCCGCTGATGCGAGATTTTATGGGCCTACTCGTGAGGTCATCCCATGGTCAAAACAGTGGTTCGCAAAGCCTGGGTTTGGTTATAAATGCCAGGTGAATCACCATGCATTCCTTACGATTGGATCTTATTTATGGGTGTGCCGGTTCAGCATGGACAGCCTGTAAACACCCACCCAGGAAATGAGCTGCGACGGCATTACAAACTTCATCCTGATCGCCATACCATGAAGGAGTGCTTACCCAGTGCTTTCCTCACCTCTTCCTTATTCAGATTCTGCGTATGATTGGCTATAAATATTACATCACTTTAACAATGATAGAGCAATAATAATATAATACAGGAATAATCACTCAAACGAGGCCATAAATGTTCTCGTTAGGATGACGCAATCTAAACCAAAAAATGCGCTACATACCTTGACGTGTGTGTAATCGATTGGATCACAAGTGATGTTGGAAGTGCTCTGTGTCTTCCATCAGGCACGTTTCAACAGGGCGCTCCATGTTCCTGAACAGGTTTAGTCCAGTTTCCGTACCATCCTCTTTGAGAGAATGTAACAAACAGAAACAATTACTATAAAAATTACTTTTACTAAAAATTATTCACGCCGTGTTGTTTAATCCAGTCTGTTTACAGCTCACATTGTTTTTGCATGGAATACTTTTACTTTTGCACACTTACTTCCATACTTATCAGACTTAACTTTTGGTGTACAGTTCAGTTTTGTCCGCTCGCCGCTCCCACATACTGGTCAGTAAGCAAGAATGCAATTTAGGACACAGCCGAGCTTGGACTGAAAATGGAGAAAGAGAGAGAAAATGATGAAGAATGAACAACGGAGTCCAGAATCAAAGTTTTAGATCATTTTAAGATGGGGAAATTATTAAACTCAGTACAACATCCACACTATCAGAGCGTGTTGTTGATACACTTTTCTAGGCAGCTAACTACATTTCCGAACACACTTTTATTGCCTTCTGATCTTCACCATAGCCTGTATCTAAGAAATTATTATTTTTTTCCTAGTCTTTGCATCATGATTGCCTATTGAATGTTTGTACCCACAGATTGCATTTGTAATGCATCCATGCTTTCCAACACAGACCAAAGACAGAATGTTTTTGAACCAGATTCCAATGGACACAACACAAAGTCATGAGCACAAGCGTCTTAGAAAACTGGAAGCTATTGTAAGCACAAAAGTAGGGTCATGTGTATAAGCTTTTTAATTATATACTAAAGAAAGCAGTTTACATTTAATGCTTTCTAAGGAATTCCACATTAAGTAAAATGTTGACAAACTTCAATGCCATTCAAGTTCTGTCTGCCAAAAGTGTTGTTTCCTGCACATGCGATTAAAAAAAAAAACCACACCCAAACTAATTACTGGCTTTCACTCATGAGTGTCGTCTGGCAGGTTTGCTATTTGTGTTTATTGCTGAGCAGTGACAGTTGAAGGAGAAATGTGGAATGGTTCAAAGGGCCGAACCTGACACGCCGAGCCATCTCTCGTTGCTCATTATCTTCCCTGTGCCATATTAGCACATAAATGAAGCTCCACTTTGTCTCCAGCTTGCTGCAACTCACGCCCAATAAATGACTCCGGGCTTATCGTTAATGGGCAGATTTCTGACACCTTCAGACCAGTCATATCTGCTGCATTTATAATACCCGAGCCATGTCTTTGAAATGGTGCTTTTATCCAAGCTTTAGGTGCATGCAGTGAGTGAGTCTGTTTGATATAGAATCCCTAATATGCATTTAATTGACATCTTATTATAGCGGAACCCTTGAAATGTATTTTCGAACTGCTGTGTCTGACATCCTGTACTGTAACAGCTAGATAAATAAAATGACACTGGATGATGGATTGTTGCCCTGTCCGGAATGTGTTATTGCCTTGTGCATGATGATTCCCACTGTAACCCTGACCAGGATTAAGCATTTACTGAAAATAAATGTCAGAATGCTTACGGTTGAAGTCTTACATTTGAGTCGAGTTTGCATGCATCATTTCAGCTACACACAAGCACATATTGAAACAAATCATTCAGGATCTCAGTGCACCACAGTACAAAAAGAGCAAAACAATACAATACACAGTGCAAATACACAACAGTACAATAAATATAAAAGGCTTATAATGTATACCAAAAGATATTTCTAATCTAAATAAATGATCAAAAATTATTTACATTTGTGGCATTTAGGGAAATGTTTTATCCAAAGCGACTTACTGTACTGTGACACTATATTGTTTAGGTAATTGAGGGTTAAAGACTTTGCTTAAGGGGCCACCGGTGTCGACCTGGCAGTGGTGGGGCTTGAACCAGTAACCTTTCAATGACAAGTCCCATACCTTAACCACTAGGCTACAACTACACCATTATAAGAAACAACGCTTTTCATTTAGGGACACCACGAAGAAGTCAATGCACTTCAAAAGAAACATGCAGCATAACACTAAAACCTTTCAAAGTAACCACTGCCAAATTAGCATCTCCTACATTGAGTCAGAGTATATCCAACACTGCAGCCTTTATGAAGTGTGTCTTCAGTGGTAAGTATCTATCAAGTGGTCCAAGGAAGGAACAGTGGTAAACCAGCAGCAGAATCATGGGAAGCCAAGGCTCACTTATGCACATTGGGAGTGAAGGCTTGTCCGTGGTCCATCCAACAGTCATTGAGCCTTTGAAACAATATGCTAACTGTTGATCTTATAGAATGTACTAACTTCATTTCCTCAGCTTTTCTGTTGTGTTTTTGTGTGGCTGATGAGATGATGAATTTATATTAAATTCAGTGAGCTAAATTATCCCCCAATTGTTCTCAAGAGTGCAGTTCCAAGACGTTAACCTTGTTTCATAGCTCAATAAAACAATGCTCTAAGTTTGTTTAAGTGATCTTAAATCCTTGTGAATAATTTGCAATAACAGAGACTGTCGCTAATTGATTA
The DNA here is from genome assembly GCA_034509265.1 of Microcambeva bendego. Taxonomy (NCBI): domain Eukaryota; kingdom Metazoa; phylum Chordata; class Actinopteri; order Siluriformes; family Trichomycteridae; genus Microcambeva; species Microcambeva bendego. The sequence goes on from JAYDZG010000039.1 coordinate 9,668,909, forward strand.
TTTACTTTTATGCCTGTGTATATAGGTAGATGGAGAACAGTTTTTTAAATCAATAATGCTCAATTCATGCAGCCCGGTGGCCTAAAGAACGTTGGATTAATCAGCACATTACGGGAAGCTCCGCATTGGAAATAATTATGGGGAGGCTAACAAGGTGCCGAGGCGCAGATGCTAGCTCCTTTCAGGAATGCATTTTTAAAGCTGTTTAAAAAGCCCTCAGATGTGGGCATTATCTCGCGTGACCAAATTAGGGGCAAATGAGAAAAGTTTATCTGGCATTTTGGAGAATTGAAAGAGCTTAGGCTTTATAAATTATACAGAATGTGTGTGCCAGTGTAAGAAGGGGATGGGGAGAAGGGAACTGTGGGTAAATCCCTTTCGGGAGGGGGGGTTTGAGGAGGCCTTGGTGGATTAAAAGCTGAGCGTTTTGTTTCTCTCGCCATCCCTCGATCTGCACTGACACCAGCCAGCACAACTTTACAGACAGATTAAGCAGAACGACTGTGTATAACTCTCCCGTGAATGAGCGTGGGCCAATGGAACGTGCCACAAAAAGACACGTGCTAAACTGATTGTGGCTGACCACCCGTGAAAAGAGAAAAAGGAATGATTTAATAAGAGCCATGCTTTTCACTCACTGTCTGAATCGCGACCATCACTTAAGCATTGAAGCAAGAGCTCACATTGTGGGCTCATTCCAACCTTGAAAATCTTATTTCAGAATCATTTCAGATAGAGATCACCATGACTGACTCAAATGATTGATATTTGCATGCTTACAATTCATTTGGTCGGATAATTAGACATAATAGTGTTCTCACACTCTCACATGCTTTCCATCAAGGTCTTTAGCAACTAACAGTCACGGTACTCCGAATTCGATGATTCCATATATTGCTCAATCTTTATATGAGCTGACAATATCATAAAAGTGAAACCTATGAGGAAGCCATTCATCCAACATAAACTTGGAAAAAAAGTCAAATAGTCTACAGTATGTTCATTTCCACCGTATTTCCTACATCGGAATGTTTTCTTGGTGGATGTAGGCCAAGGATGACTTCAACGCACAAAATTTGACCCACAAACGTTCATTGGTTCCGTACATGAGCACTGATACAACCAACAGGGTGATAGCTGAACTATTTTTTTAAACTTCATTTATTACATTATTTTTAAAACAAAGTACTGGACTCCTGCATCTGACCCTCTTTCCAATTCCAGACCAAAACACTTTCCTTTGATCAGATCTCACCCGTAATTGATTACAGGTTGTAATATGTACATTTTTATTGTAATATGAAAAAGGGACAAATGGCTTCAAAAGGAACAGGGCGAGGAATGTTAAACACTTACGGAGTGTGTTTGATCTTCTGAGCCTCCATCAGATATGTTTAACTCGGTTACTGATCTCTATTGTACCTGCTCTGCTTTGCCTCAGGCCAGAGTTGCTAAATGGCTCGTTCCAGAGTTATAAACAGAGCTCTACTTCATCTAGTTACATTTCTTTCATTTAGGCAAAAACAGAGGATCTGGATGATGCAGAAAGAGGTCAAGACAGAGATGGAATAAGAGGTGTAAAAGGAGAGAAAGACTGAGAAATAGATAAAGAGGTGGTCCATTAGATACCGTATGTAAACTTAAACACTTTAAATCAGGTATATTAAAGATAAAGAAAAAATGTGATGTTATTATTACATTACTCTGGGTATTATTACAGTAAACAATCATTCCAATTTTATTTCCCATTCTATTTTATTAAATTAAATTAAATTATATGATATTCATATATTTTATATTATTAATGTATTTTATTTCATTATCATTTTTACATTATATTACATTTTATTATATTGCTCTTATTTTTACTCTTGGGCAACATGGTGACTCAGTAAGTAGCACTGACGCCTCATAGCAAGAAGGTCCTGGTGGGGTGATCCAGGACCTTTCAGTGTTGAGTTTGCATGTTGTTCCAATTCTGCTTGGGTTTTCTGCCACAGTCCAAAAACTTGCAGCCAGGTTGATTAAAAAGATTAAAAAATTAAATTAATTAAAAATGTAAATTGTCCTATATGTGTAATATTGCATTGTAGTATCCACCCTAAAGCATGATAAACAGGGATGGATGTGTCAGGAAAGGCATCTGACATGAAAACTAAATCAATAATGTGGATCATGCTGTGGCTTAACAGGAGCTGGCAAAATAAAAAAAAAAAGTTTATTCTTTCAAATTGTTTTATACTTAATAGTATCAGACAGTTATAGTTTACCTCTGTTTAACTGTACTTTTCTGTAAGGGCCTGTTCACATCATACTAATCTTAATAATAATAATAATAATAATAATAATAATAATAATAATAATAATAATAATATTAATAATAATCTTTAATTTTTTCGTATTCTTTGTTCACTAAAGCAAAATTATATTGTTTTTGGATTTTTTCTGGTGTTGTTGATTTTTATTCATTTACACTAATGCTTTCCTTAAAAAAAGAATACACTCTTACACAGGATGTTTTATCCATATGTTGATACTCAGACTTTTCCACATTGTGTGGCGTGCTAGTTTCATAATAAACACAGGTGGAATATAACTGTTTATGCTTTTTAGTCTGAAGCATCATTAAAATATTTGACTAATGGTAATGATAGCTAAATTATCATTACATCCGATTCAAGTGCGTGTTCAGGGTTTAAATGTAGAATTAGCTTTTGTTTTACATAGTTAGTCTTGTAAACATCCATCATTCACCTATCATGGAGATAAATAAATACACCATACACACTTGTGTCCTACAGGCAGAAAGTTGGTTGTTGATGTCACAATTACAGCCTGTTTCAACTAAAATGAATTAGGTTCTGTCAAAATCCAAAGCTAAAAAAGATTTGTTTAGTGTATGTGAGTTGCAGTCTTGAGAGAAGACTCCTCAGTGGTTCAATAGGCACTTGGTCATGTCTAAAACAAGGGAGGCTGGATGGAGTTTTGTTTACTTACTTTGCTTAAGACACCGATGAGACTTGTACCTTCATAATTATGCAGAGGATTCACTTCTGTCTAAGAAAGACTTTGAGTCTGCTCCTTTCCTCAGCCAAGAAGTAAAGAACTAAAAGAGGTTTAAGGACAACTGAGAAAGAAAATCATGATCAGTCTATTGTGCATCAGCTAGACAGTGATGCATTGGTGCATCCCAGATAGTGAAAGTACACATTGTACAGTATACTCACTGTAAATAGATAGATTAACAACCACACATAGCTTTCAGTACCTCCCAGATGAAACATTTTATTTAAAGTTTGTAATATTATTGTCTAGCTCTTTAAGGACATGGAACAGAAATAATTTTCAGCGTTAAGCCACCAGCCTACAACAAGCTATTTGTAGTAATTGTTTTTAAATGTTTGTTCCTACTTCTGAAATCATGATGCATGTGAACTTTCTCAAACATTTCACATTACGCATTAACCTTCATTTAATTTTCAGCTATATTTATGGCTTCACAGCTCTAGTTTATCTTTAAAAAATGGCACAGCAGGTAAAAATAAGTTCTACCTGGAGAAAAGGTTATGATCCGTAATGATGAAAACAGCATATTTGGGGAAGTGCACAAAACGCTATCGTTTTCTCATTTCAGCACCTTACGCACGTTGCTCCTCATCACTTTAATGAACTGCAGTGCAATAGCTCTGATCCCTGTTATCACCGAGACCCTCGGCAGTAATTACCAACCGCTGCCTTATTAGACACCCTCAGCCGCGAGGTGCTTCCAGTGAAAGGAAGAGATGATTTTACTGCTCCACTTGGTAGCATTATGTTGGATATTACCTAGAGAGTGTATAGGAGAGAAACAGGGCACGCCATACTTAGGTCTATTGCTTGAGTATTGGTCAGCTTTTAAAACGTGGCTACAGAAGGTGAGTTAGTACACATTATGATCTCTGACCTCAATGCTGCTGTGAAGGGTTTTATACTTTCTTCTATCACAATCAGAAGTAAGTAGGGGAAAACTTATAAATATTGTAGCTTCCATCCATCCTCCCATTCCATCCATATTTGAATACGTCATTGAATTCAATTGATTCACAACTACAGCCACCAGTTACATAGAATCAGTTGGAAGCCAAAACAAGACAGAACATCATTGATTAGCAAATAATTTTAACTGTATTTATATTATGAGTTTTATTACATAATGCACCAATCAGGCATAGCATTATGACCACTAATATTGTGTTGGTCCCCCTTTTGCTTCCTCGTGTGCAACAGACTGTGATTAACTGTGTCTTCTGACACCTTTCTGTCTGAACCAGCATTAACTTATTCAGCCATTTCAGCTACACTAGTCTGTTAGATCGGACGACACCTGCATCACTGAGCCTTGGCTGCCCATGACCCTATCACCGGTTTAACCCTGTTCATTTCTTGAACCACTTTTCATTCATCCTGACCACTGCAGGCTGTGAACATCCTACAAGAGCTGCAGGTTTGGAGATGCTCTTACCCATTCCTCTAGCCATCACAATGTGGCCCTTCTCAAACTCACTCATGGACGTTTATCCTGCTTCTAACACATCAGCTTTGAAGATAAAATATTCATTTGCTGCCTAATCTTTCCCAGCCACTCACTGCACCTGTCACCAATCATAATGTTATGCCTGGTCGGTGTGTATATGTAGATTATGTGTCTATGAAGAAAGTGATGCATGGTAAATAAATACTTTACACCAAATGTTATTTACACCAGTCAAATGCAGAGAAATTTAACTTTCTCCAAAGGGAAAAGACATTAACAAGTTCCGCCATTTCTAAAGAGTTAACAGATGTACAACCAATTTTAAATTATACATGTTATTATTAACAGTTTTGGGTAGGAATTGTTGTGTCATCCACATTAAGATAAACTAAACAGGATAACTAATCTTTTTTCTTTCACGTGAATATTAATTTTGACAACAATGCCCATAATACTGTTAATCAAAATGCATTTGGGTCAAAACTTGTCCGAACATCATCTTAGGATCGCACTGTAAACATCATAAACAGCTACATGGCTTAATAGCTGTTTTTAAAAAAGCTACAGGTGGGCCTTTAGGGGCCAAGAGGAAAAAGGAAGGGGGTTGAGGGGTGTGAGTTCACTCATTCACTCCTCTGGCCTCGGTGGGGCCGGCCATTAGGATTCGGGCCTATTAGCTGAATGTGGTTTAATGAGAGGAGGATTGCAGCAGAGACTCGACTCCTGCTCTGCTTTAATGAGCAAAGTGCGAGGTGCTGGACCTCGGACCGGCCTTGCACTTTGTGGACGCCTAATGACACAAGTGGTCTCCGTGGAGTTGGTGGCACTGAGGCAATTGTCTTGCACCCTGTGTGGTGAAATATCCAAGCAACACCTTTTTTCACCCCAGAGTCACCTCTGGACCAACGTTCACAACCAGCTTAGAACAAACTACAACCTCATGTATTAGTGCAAGCACAATGTTTAATTTAGGTTCTCTTAAAAAACTCATGATGGCAGTGGTATCACAGTGTTTATGTACTGGACTAGTAAGATAGGTCATTGTTTTAAGCCCCACCAAAGCCAAATTGCCTGCTTGGATTATAAGCCATAATTTTGTATGTTACTTCGGATGAAAAGAATCTGCCAATTATTGATTAAGTTATGGTTTGGGTGGCACAGTGGCTTAGTGGGTCGTTCTCCCTTGTATTTCTGTGTTTTTTTCTGGATCAGAGCATCTCAAAAACTGCAGCTCTTGTGGGGTGTTGTGGGGTGATTTGATAACCACAAATGAGCTACACCATTAAAAGCCAAATCAAACAGCCTGTAGAAGTCAAAATAATTATTGTTTAGTAGACATATTATTATTTAAATTTTCAAAATTTCAAATTATTTTTTCCATGTTTTTAAACAATTATGCAAAGCAGCTCTCATTTGAGTATTATTATTATTATTATTATTATTATTATTATTATTATTATTATTATTATTATTATTATTATTATTGTTGTTATTG
>JAYDZG010000039.1:9827470-9852402 GCA_034509265.1 Microcambeva bendego
TCTGATTTTAACTTTGAAATTAATGGCATATTTTAATGGGCTGAATTTACCAAATCACACCCACTCGTTTGCCAGAGGGTGTTTTGGTATTAAATCCGTTCACATTTTACACAGTTATTTGAGATATATGGGTGACACTGTGGCTCAGAAGGTCAGTAGGTAAGAAGGGCTCAATCCCCAGGTGGGGCAGTCTGGTCCCAGACTGTGGAGTTTGCATGTTCTCCTTGTGTCCATGTGGGTTTCCTCTGGGAGCTCTGTGGGGATATCCCACAGTCTAAAGACATGCAAGTAAGGTGAAATATAGGGATAAAAATAAATATAGAAGAAATATATAAATAAATACATGTAGGAATGTGGAATTACATAAATAAATGAATATAGAAATGTGGAAATATATAAATAAATAAATAAATAAATGTAGAAATGTGGAAATATTTAAATATTGAAAGTACACCAATAAATAAAGTCTTCCATACTTTCTTTACTTATACTTTACTAAACCTTATTAGCAATACACTACATTACATTTACTTATTCCAATTTATTTTCAATTAACAGAACAATGCATTATATTTATTTCTTTCAGTTTATCTGTAATGAATAGAACAAGACAATACTAGCCAATGTGCCAAAAAGTGTGTGGAATTGATAAAAAAAATGTATCAATACATTTAAAAGGTTCTTCAGTTCTTTTAGATAGTGATCAAGCCTAGCACAGCATAGCTTTCGTGTCTTTTAAGTTAGTAGTGGAGGGTCCCACCCTGGTCAGTAGGGCTTAGTAAACACCAAAGTAGAGACAAACAGGGATGATAGAGCATTGAACAGTGTATTTTTCTTTTTCTCATGGCTCCACAATATGCTCCAAGTCTCCGGACCCGGCTGCCACCTGTGGTCATTTTGCTGCAGATCAGCTTTATCGTTATATTTGCCTTTTGTGTGGAAATAGAGGATTATTCAAAGTCCAAAGATAAAGCACTGGTTTATACATATGCAAGTAAGTGACCATAATTAAATATGTCGATTATAATATCTGTAATATAGTGTCTGAGCACTGGAAATCGTAAAGTGACTGATCTTTCAAATGTATTCGTGGGTTGTATATATATGCGTGTATATACATATACTTGTGTTGACCAAGTATGTAAACTTGCCTTGCTGTTTGGGTGGGGATGGCAGTCTTACTGGATTCAGGAGATAAGAGAGACCCAAAGGGCCTTAACAACATTTAAAACCCATAACGGAGTGAAATAATAATGAAATTCAATGTGTGGCATGTGCACACCTGACCATAAGCTTGAAGTATATTCCATTTCAAAACTATAAGCATTAAAAATAATTAAAAGTTTGCTATTTGAGCACAAATGCTTGCATTGTCCAAAATTCTTTAACATCATTTCTTTACAGACTTTCAGGATATTCATGTGATGCTGTTCATGGGTTTTGGCTTCATGGCAACATTTCTGGTCCGGTATGGCTTTAGTGGCTCAGCATTTAGTTTGCTAGTCGCAGCTATGGCTGTGCAGTGGGCAACTATTCTTAACGGCTTTCTCCTGTCTCACCATCATGACTGGAAGATCCAGCTTCAGATAGGAAGGTAATGATTTTCTCTTAAATAGTCACAATTCGAGCTTCATAACTCTAAGCTATTGACATAGCAATGTAATTAATTCATTATTATTATTTTTTGAATTATTATAAGATGAGAAGAGCCCCAGTTTGCAAACTAGGTTATTAAGTGTTAAAAAGCTGACGGTCAACATTGTAGAAACATTTTTTTAATATTATAGAATTCAGAATTAACACACAACTTAATATAAAAGCGTCACTAATAACTCACTGATAATTAATGATAATTAATCTATTTGTAAATGGTTTCAACATGTAAAATATTAAAATGTTGTAACATGTTAATAAAGCAATTTTCTGAATGTGTTATATCAATTAAAAAGACCTCAATGCTCATTTTGTTTTATCATAAAGATTGATAGTAACAATATAGGAAATTGGACAATATAGAAAATATTCAACTACTTTAGACAAACAACAGTGCCTTGTCTATGTTCTTCAGTGCCCCAGCCACTACTTTAAACATTTGCATTGTTTTTTATAACATTTTATTTTACAATTATTGTTTCTATTTCAATTTCAATCATTTTTTAATGAAACTTTGTTAGTTTGGTAGATGCTGAGTTGTGTGCCGCCTCCACGCTCGTGGCTATTGGTGCGATTCATGGAAGAACCAACCCGGTTCAACTGCTGGTCTTCTCTCTTATGGAGGTGTCGGGGTTTGTGCTAAACCAATGGTTCATAAACTCAATGTTTCAGGTGAGCGTGTTGATATATTATAGCTCTTGAGTATTAAAAGATATCTGAGAAATAAGGACCCGTATGAAGGAAAATGTTTTGAAACATCTTAAACAGGGGTTTAAGACTCAAAGTAAGTATCCCAAAAGTCAACCTCTTGATGACTGCAAAAATGTCTCAAATGGCTCAACAACAGCTTTTTAACAGTGTAACTGTTGTGCTCAAAGTGTACATTAAGTGCTCATTAACTTTCTTTCAGAAACAAACACATCAGATGTATGGCATCATGCTTCTCCACATCTTTGGAGCACTGTTTGGTGTGATGGCATCATGGGTGCTTTATCGTAGTAAGATGGAGCCAAATCACGAGAAAGCAAAATTCAGCAGAAAATCAGGTCTATTCGCCATGCTAGGTAAACAGACTAACTATCTTAATCTGATCAAATCTGGCCACGGGGTGAACTGTAAACCTGCTAAAAAATAATTTGATATTCTGTAATAAAGCACATAAAATCATATGCTTTCTACGTGTGCCTCTGGAATTGGTCTTATTTTAGAGCAGTAATTAATTAATGCTTCAAGAGAAGTAATTAGGGTTCTATTTTTTTCTTTTTTCTCACAGGGACATTGTTTCTGTGGATATTCTGGCCTAGTTTTAACTCAGCGCTGGTTGAGAAATTCAGTGTGGTGTGTGGTACTTACCTGTCCCTGGCTGTCAGCACTGTCACGGCGATGGCTGTCTCTGTGCTGTCCAATCGGAAAGGCAAAATCAACCTGGTGAGTCAACTATATACACTAAATACCCTGTCAAGTCACATTATTGTGAACACTTCTTACTCCATCGATGTCTGCAGTGCGTAGCTCACGAAGAACGTCATTTATGAGCTGGCTTGGTGAGTTTAAAAGGTGTGGAAGGCATTCTCAATGATTTTATGTATTAATTGAATACTACAAATCAGAATCAGCCATAAATGCTCATAGTTTTTCTTAGGCCAGATGGGATCTTCCAGTTAGAAATGTCCGACTTTGATTGGAAGATCATGACCAAGATTTCCAAGGACTACCCTGGCCTCCTAATTTCCCAGACTGAAATCTGTTGAACCCCTTCGATCGCTCTATAGATCCTTCCAGTAGTTGCGGGATTCAACACGGTCAACATGGCTACAGATACCGGTTCCAATCTACCACAACTTTGCATAGTCTGCGCACGGTTACTCTGGATATTAGCTGGAGGTCATTATAATGTGTCTATTCACATACTGATTTCCCTATATGGGCTGAATTGAAATGCTGAATGTGACCCAGACTTCAAGCGTTAATGCCTGAATACATAAACACTTCTGTGTAAAGCCTTCCAAGAAGACTGAAGTTTTCTATACTGCAAAAGGGCATCAGGATTTGGGCAACTCCACAGTAATGTACATAGGTTTGGAATGGGATGTCCACAAAACTCATGTGTGTACCATTATTTTGGCTGCACAGTGTGTCTTTCTTGTGTATGGAAGCATGACCCTCAGCTAAACATGAACTTGATATGATCTGACTGGCAGGTCCAGGTCCAGAGTTCCATGCTGGCTGGTGGTGTTGCGGTTGGCGCCATCGCGACTTCGGCACACGTTCCATGGATCGCCATGACTGTTGGGCTTTGTGCTACTGTTTTATCAACTCTAGGAGTTCGATACTTGAAGGTAACACACATCTTTATTGTGTTGGTTGTAAGCATTTTGCTATGAATGTGCTTTTTGTTCTGATGTGCCGGCTGGTATGATGTAGGTCTGGGGATTTAGGGTTTGATCGTGGTCTCCAGTCACTCACTGAGTAGAGATAAACACTGCCTATGTGGGGTACTTAGGAAACTTCCATTTCCATTCAGCAGTCAGATTGACTGATTTCCCCTGAGTGAGTTACTGAGTATTTGTGTGTTCATTGGCGAGCAGTGCATTGACGACCTGTCCAGTATTTATCGGTGCTGCAGGTCCCTGTATGACTAAAGTATATGATAAACGGCCAGCTGTATGGCTGGGGGTATGGGGTTCTATGCAGCCATGACTTTATTTTCTCAACATTTTGTAAATCTGTAGAAATACTTGGATGATTTTTTTCCATTAGGATTTGAATGGCATATTTTTACATTTACATCCACATGGTAGATATTCATTACACGACATACATTAGTTCACAAGTTCATATCGAGCACAGTCATGGGAAATTTTGTATCTACAATTCACTAATCAAATCTCTTGTGCATGTTTTTGGACTGTGTGAGATTAAAGGGTTAGGATTAGGTCTCTATAGAGGTTTGTATGATTTCCACACATCTACTTGAGTCTGTTCAAAAGACTGTGGTCTCCATTACCTTTTTAAAAAAACATGTAGAAATGCAATTAAGTACAATAAAATATGTAAAATATGATGTAACGTACCCTCTACCAGTGACACTGTTACTGTTTTTGTGCATATCTATCTGTCTTATGTTTGATGTAGGTACAAACTGTGCCAAATAATGCTGGGTTCACGTTTTGGGTGAAAAGAAAATAACACGAGTGCCCGAATATCGATTCATTTTAAATGAATAATCGATTAAAATCATAAACACATACATCATAACTGTCTTATGGTGAATCGTTACATCCCTACTTTAAAATACCCTTAGGCCGGTGTACATGATATGAATGAATGAATGAATGAATGAATGCTACCTGTCACTGTTTCTCAGGTTCACTTGCAGTTTGCTTTCGAGTGCTATGATACCTGCGGTGTGCTGAGTGTTCATGCAATACCAGCAATTTTGGGATGGTTCACTCAGCTCTTCATGCAACTGGCCACTTCTTACGACGTCACAACGTAAAACAACCCTCATTTCATCTACAGCTATGAAGAAATAGGTTTACAAACATGTATTTAATTTTTGTGTCTAATTTTCTTGTACTGTGACTGAAAAAACTCTCACTAATATTTGGATTACATGATCCGAATGCCAATGATCCACGGTAAATCAATGAATGAACGTGTCCAGTTCTAAATCCATGGTATTTTTATGAATTCAATCTTCTTCTCCCTTCCAAGCTAAAACATAACTGGCTCACAATTCCTTCTAAACAAGTACAGTGGGAAAAATGTCAGGGCTCTATCGCATGCCACTAGAGTTCGCACAACCCAAACTTGTCTTTATGGACCTCAGTGGAATAGGATTTTTTTGTTTAGTCAAAAGGACACAAAGCTTGACATAGTGTATATACCTGGTGTATTTTAAGCAATGAATAGAGGCAGTCGAGGTCTGGTAGTTAGAGAACTTTGTGATCAGAAGGTTGCCGGTTCGATTCCTAGAGCCGACAGGTCACGACTGAAGTGCCCTTGAGCAAGGCACCTAACCTCTAACCTCTCCCCGGGTGCCATGGCTATGGTTGCACACCACTCCGGGCACGTGTGCTCACTGCCGCCTAGTGTTCACTAGTATGTATGTGTGTTTCACAGCACGGATTGGGTTAAAATGCAGAGAATTAATTTCACTACATGAGTATTCTAAAAAAAAAAAGTTCAAATTCTTGCAATAATATTCTGTTCCTGTGTTTTATTTTTAGTAATGTTTGGTTTGCAGTACACCACATCTGTATTTTGCTCATCACAGTCACAATGAGTCTGGTTATGGGCATCATTACAGGTATGTAATTACAGATTCCTTACACTGACTGATTAATGGTAAAACACTAAAGGTTCAACTAAAGGTTTCCAACACCCACAGAAGCCTCGTAAAACATATATATAACCTCACTAACCTAACCAGTCACACTACATTTTGTGACAATACACCTCGCTACACCTTTAACCCCCTTCGTACAGCCTTTCCATAGCATCTCTATTACTGAGTAGGCCAATCATTTGTTAGACATGAATGTAAATGTAAGATAGCTTGTATAACCCAGTTACACCTAAGCAACATTATCACATGCAACACCAACCTGTATGCATAGTGTTATTAACACCCGGGATGTTTGATTGTTAATAAGTTTATAAGTTAAAGAACTGTATTTCAAAAAGCTTGCAAGGGTTGCTGTCTTCTTAAATTTGATTTGTGTGTAGTGTGAACACTGACCTACCGAGGTGAGCTGTCAGTAAATCATTGGGAATACTGTAGCAGGTTGATTCTTCTGGGAAGTATATTGGTTTCATATTGGCTCCTACTGTGGTAGAATGGAGACCTCAAGTCTTACAAACTTATTGGAAATTCTAACAAGCTAATACAGCATGGTTTCTGTAAAAAAAAGCTTAAAAAAACTTTAAGGTTGTCATTGCGACAATTATGGAGGGTTAGATTTACTGTATACTCTATACGGCTTCAGTCTAACCTGTCTGTGTTCACTTACTTTTGGTGATACACCTTACTTTATTCTTCTTTTTTATTACTTGCAGGACTTCTGATGAAATGGAGCTTCTGGAAACCTCAGCAGGACAGGAAGTGCTATGATGACCAGGCGTTCTGGGAGGTATGTAGATTTGGCATTTGCTTTATTTGGAGCAGTACAGATTAGCAATTTTAGCTTGCTTAGCTTGCTTGTTTCAATATTAAACACATCGTAATACATTTTATCGTCATCCTTATTATTGATTTTCCATAGTTTTTACACTGGATGCCATTCCTGACCCAATCCTATTTATCCAGGCTTGAGACTGACACTAAAATGAACTAATTTGTGCATCCACGTGGCTAGAATCTCACTGCAAACCAGTCCTATTTAAATAGAGACACAGAAATCTTGTGATATAGTAAATCATTAAAACTAAGAGAAGCTGAGATTATGTCATATTCATACACTCCTCCAAGACTTAAGAAACGCCACGAGTATCTTTTAAATTTTGATAATAATTTATTCACAGGAAATAAAGTAGCTAATGATATATGTGCTTGTAATCATTTGAGTATAACTGTAGGAATGAATGTGTTTTTCTCTTTTGCAGTTCCCACATTTAGCAGTACGCAAATAAGTTGGATTGCTGGATGAGTCAATAAAGATTTGTATGGGTTTTTTTTAATTGCACGTTTTTATTGTCGTGAGAGTTTTTTTCTATAGTTTTTCCATCTCTGGATATGAAATCATTGTACAAGTGATTACTTACACTTACTAACACTTGTAGCGGTGGCATAATGACCAAGTGGGTTGCACTGTCACATCACAGCAAGGTCCTGGGTTGGTGGTCCGGGTTTTTTTGTGTGTTTGCAAGTTCAAATTGTGACACAATGTATTCTGACCTTCCTATCAGAACCAGCATTAACTTCAGCAATTTGACGTCCAGTTGCTCATCACAACGGCCATCTTTCTTTCCCAATGACCCTATTACCAGTTAACCACCGTTACTGACGACGCCAACAAGAGCAGCAGTTTTGGAGAGGCTCGGACCCAGTTGTCGAACCATCACAATTTGACCCTCGCCTTTCTTTCCTGCTCCTAAAATGGTTCTTTATGGACCAAACATTCACTGTTTAAAATATCTAACCCACCAGGTTGCGTAATGAGGAGATCAGTGTTATAAACTTCACCTGTCAGACTAACGCAGTGGTCGCAAACCTTTTTATCACCACGGACCAGTCAGCGCTTGACGGCTTTATTGCGGCCCAGGGGGTTGAACCGTCAGATAAGGCTTCTGCATGTTGGTGCGCCCGCTAAGACTCACAAGCTCTACTCCTCTCCTCTCGACCACTGCCACAAAATTTTATTTTGACTTTATACTTAAAGTTTTGTTAGGGGAAGCGATCTAATCAAAGCTGACAACTTGCATCTGTCCGCACCTTATAAAATGAGATAGGCCGTTTACGTTTGCCATATAATCTGAACTGTGTGAGTTCTTTAGGCCAGAAAAGGTCTCCACAGTGCCCGTTTCGAGTTTTGCTTTTTCTTTATCAGTTAATGTGGATTTTCGAGATGCCTTTTGAGTTTATTTTGTTTATTCCTTCAAAAATAAAGAAAATATTTTTGCTAATCCGTATCTTTGTGTTCTGCTTCTCTCCAGTCATAATGTTATGCCAAGTGTATGACATGAATATGTGTCCATAAATATAATATAATCTATAGAATTATAATTTATAAGAAACCCTAGAACAATACACAAAGTCACACTAAGCGCCGTCTTATATGTTCAATATAAGGGGGCCGTCAGACCTCATCGATTTGGCATAGTATTGAAACCGGATGCACTTCCTGTCACACCCATCCGATTTATCTGGGCTTGGGACCAGAACTACAATGCTAGGGGGGCACCGAACCAATCGGTGACACACAGATTCGAGAACCAGGAGGTACAGACTCTCAAGGTCAAATCATGTAAACAATCAGTGGTGGTGCTTTAAAAAAGTCAGTGGCAAAAAGCTGTGGTCAAAGTTCAATCAGATTGTCGACATGACAACAAGCCTTTAGCGTGCTCTTGATTTCCTTATTACGTCGTTACGTTGTGAGAAAGAAAGGTGTAGGTGTTGCTTTACCTTGTTTCAGTGCTTTTGCAAGGACTTTCATCAGATCTCTGAAGAACCTTGTGAGACCAGAATTAAAAACAGCAAAGCTGGGCATCGACTCTTTGTTTTTATTGGTACTGACAAAAAAAAGGTTAGATGGAAAACATGAGTTTACATTCTTTTAGTGTTCCTAAGTAACAGACTACCACTAACTGGTTGCTGCTTCCACAAACTTCGGCGCTCATCGTGACTACAGAAATATGAACTTGTGCTTGTATTTCGTGTACAGCGGAAGCGATACATAAATAGAGTGCAAAAGTATTAAAGCTAAAAGCAACATAACCCAACTTGGCACACAAAATGAATACATACGAAAAAAGAAAAGCATCATTACCAGTGTTTATTATATAGGTGACTGTATTTGACTTGAAGAAAATAAGATTCAGTAGCTGTGACTTGAATTATTGGTACCAAATCTGGGGTTCGCTAAAAATGCCTGTCTGCAGATTATGGTCAGACTGGGTATAAAGACCACGGGAAAACACAAGGCAAGAAATTCTCACCCGCTCTCTCACATGTGGGGAAAAAAAACTCCTTCACGTCACTTACTCACCTCACTCGCATGAACAGGGAAACAATGCCAAACTTCCCACACACAGTGTGGCCTTCTTTAGGACCCTGTACTATTCGTCAACTCTTTAAAAATCGAAAGTGATAATATTGATTAAATTCTGGAACCAGGATAACAAAACCAAAGATGGAATTATGTGTATTGTGGTATTTCACAGGGACCTTTGAATGGTAAATATATATCAGTAAACACTGAAAAAAAATCTAATGGAATGGTAAATACGAACGTAACACAGAAATCAGTGCAACACTGCTCACTGGACTGCAGCTGATAAATAATCTCACATGAATCCTTTACTGCAGCACAGACCTTCGACTATCGCGTCCACCCTGCCTGTTTTTAGCGTAAGTTCAAAACTTTCAGGTCAGATTTGATATTCTGGGAGTTTAGATTGATAGGAACATTAAATGAACTGGAGGTTCATGGCGGTCACATAACAAAACTCAGCAAAAAGGGACTGAAAAAAAGAAGAGAAATAATACAGTCAGACACTGGGCTTATGATGGTCATGAAGAAAAAGCTCTCACTGCCAAAGATCTTCTGTACGTCCAAACTTGAACACCAGACCCCTTTAAAACACAGACACAAGCTTAGGGAGGTGCGAGTTATAATAAATGCATGTTCTTCAATAAGCAATTCATTCATAAGCAGAGTCATTTTATGCACAGGCCTTTTTTCCTTAATATAAGATTTTTTCTCTTCCTCTAGCTGCTCCTTTAAAGGGTTTCCTCATTGGATCGTGATCTTTACTTGGCCTGACACAGCCCTCGATATTTATCTGGGCTTAGGACCAGCACAGCAATGCACTGGCTTATGCATCCAAGTCACCAGGTACATGTAGGACAATTCAGTATCTTCAATTAACCTGGTTGAATGTTTTTGGATTGTGGAAGTAACCCGGGGCTCGTAGAGAAAAATAACACAGACACGGGGAGAACATGCAAGCTCCACACACAAAGGACCTGGACCGCCCCACTTAGGGATTGAACCAAGGACCTTCTTGCTGAGAGGTGACAGAGCTGACCACTTTGCTAGCGTGATGCTCTTTCCTTGGTATTTTATAATTATATTGTAATGTCTGCAAACATTTGTAAGCTGTAAGGTGTGTTTTCATTTAAAATGAACAAAGCTTATCTATCCATCCATCTAGTATATATAAAAGATTGAAATAAATGTATTTTATATCACTATATGAAATAGGTTTTACAGAATAATATTCACTTCTGATTTCTATGGATGCTTTATCCTAGTTAGGGTGGAAACCTGTTGTCCAATGGTAGGAATACCCTAGACAATCCACTACACTGAGAGACTATCAATTCATCATGTCTGTGTAGACGCCTAGCTGGCCGACAAAACAGCTGGGAATGTGATTTGAATTTCAAGAGACGTACAGACCACAGCGCCATTATTTTAAATATTTTTGTTTAATTAAAGACTTGGTTAACATGATGCTGGCCCAATGCCAGCATTGTCAGGCTGAAAGAGCAGTTAAGACTTAACTACTGAAGACCAAGAAGATATCTTACCCGAAGAAGATAAAGGCATTCTGAAAGAAAACAGCAATCCCAGGATACACTGCTGCCTTCGCTGTTATCAGAAACAAATCAGAAGTGTTGGATACCGAAGCGTAACTAAAAAAAATCTAATTTAGCATTGGTAAGTAATTGAAAGTAACAGGAAAGTTTATCTACACTTGCTTGGGCAGCAGACTCTAGTTCGGTCAAGCACTTAACAGACACAACTGGCTTTGTTTAAAGAATATGGAAAGAACCTCCTTGCCAATAATAAAGTGGATGCAGAGTGCATGTTTACTTCTTTATAACCTCATGATTTTAACACATTTGATACATTCATGACCGATTACCAAGATTCATTAGTTTAAGTCTTTAAAATCAAACCCAGTCATGGACAATCTAGTGCCTTCAGTAAACTGCACTTGCGTGTCTTTGGACCTATCAGCCTGGGAAGTGAACC
The DNA here is from genome assembly GCA_034509265.1 of Microcambeva bendego. Classification (NCBI taxonomy): domain Eukaryota; kingdom Metazoa; phylum Chordata; class Actinopteri; order Siluriformes; family Trichomycteridae; genus Microcambeva; species Microcambeva bendego. Next base: position 9,838,828 of record JAYDZG010000039.1, read on the forward strand.
CAAAGCCTTCACGCTGTGAGTCTTACCCGCTGAGCCACCGTGCCTCCCTGCAGAGTGCATGGAATCATCCAGAAAGTATTCACAGCGCTTCACGAATTCCAAAATGGATTACATTCATTCACACACTATACTATGACAAAGTGAAAAAAGATTGTCTGGAATTTTTGCAAATGTACTAAATATAATAAATCAATAATAATAAAAAACATGTACAGGAGTCTTCACAGCATTTGATCACGGGTGCATCTCTAGAAAATGCAGCAATAGAACATCTTACCAGGCACAACAAAACCTCCAAACAGAATCCACATGGAGGCAATAAGAGAGCCGAATGCCAGCATGAAGCCGATGAAAAGCCAGACTCTAGCACCTGCACACACACACACACACACACACACACACAATCAGCAATGCACCATACTGTAATACTGATTTGGCTTGCTTTCTCTCCAAGCGCTCATACGTGGTACAGGATTTAGTACCTGTCTGTCCCATGCAGCCTTCACTGTAGCTGTCGCCTCTCACCTGTCCGTTTGACACTGCATTAATCCTGTATCACACACAGAGAGCAAAAAAAACCCCAGAACCATCAGTTCATCCAACAGAAATGATCTCTGTTCTCAAACACTGTTGTAATGACGCTTATACCGTTGTCGTAAAACTTCTAAGATCTGACTGGGTAATAAAAGAAAATGTAGATCTGGTGAACAGTTTATTTATTTGTTAAGATTTTAACGTAATGTTTTAAACTCGTATCTACATTCAAGCGTCTATCAAACACATTCATGGGCAATTTTATAGACGGTGCTACCGACTAAGCCGTTGATTTTACACTTTGCTCTGAAAGAGACCAGCAACCACTGAGAACAGTAATTCCCAAATCCATTTGGGCACAGTGTCTAATTGTGAACTGAACACACACAGGCTGCAACAATGTATTGCTCTAGTCATGCCTGATTTAATAGTGTAAATGTCTGTCTGATCATGAGGGCAATTGTAGATTTGTACAGTGTCAAGCTGGACACCTAAACAATACAAGTGAATTTCATGTTTTGCTTCATCTTCTCATTTTGCATTCCTCTCTCTACATTCCACAAAATAACAGTCAACGATTTATTCAGGGTCAAGCCGCACCTATTGTTAACACATGTACGTGATTTGTTGCAAGATAAAAAAGTAGAATAATGAGTTCAACCCAATAAACCCTTTTAAAACGACATATACACCAAAGGAAACCCTATATGAAACTCAATCCAAATGATAATCATTGAATGTATATATTTCCATTTATTCTAATGTAAAGAAAATAAAGAAAAAAGTTAAAATGACTGGTATTAGTGTTTACACATTGTCCTTAGTGGCAATAGTTTGGTGAATGCCTTATTTCCAGTTCCTACATGACTTGCGACTGTGCACAAAGCATGGTCTGTAAAGACATGATTGCAGAGAAACTTCTGTAACCTGACACATTTTTATCCAAAAGAATGTAATGGATTTAACAGTCTAGGTCAGGGGCTGCACTTGATAGGATTAAACCAATGATCATCCAACTGCTGGTCCAGTTCCTTAACCTGCACTGACACTGTTCGATCTCTGTGTAGTCAAAGGCTCACACAGCCAATCGTCTTTTGAAGACGCTTATAGTCGTAAGGGTCTTTAAAAATGTGATCCAACAAGCTATTAGACATGTGTAAAAATTCTCTTTCGTTTTAACTTTAAAATCTGACCAAATAAAACCAATCAGTGTGCACTAATTCAGACTTGATTCAGAACTTCAGATAGAGAAATGTACGGTATGCAATATTAGAGAAAAAAGCTGGACATACATAAGAAAAGCTATGGTGGCGATGACTCCACAAGTATGGTACGCATGGTGAAACTCATCCTCTTTGGGGTACATTATGGCAGCATCAATTATGATCCACCAACCTGTAAAGAACTACACAAAAGATAATGATGTATCATTTGACATTCATTAAAAAATAAGAGAACAACAAGTATTTTATTCCTAATAAATGGAAGTGTGTTAAATTTATCAATGGTTAAAAAACATAGAAAGTTATTATTATTACATCGCCAAGGCTGTGATTGCTATAATAATTACACACGTATAATACAAACAGTATGTAATAAATAATATATAATACGTATGTAAAAATATTTCATTAATATTGCATAACTAGTATATATTATATATAAAATAAAAAAGGTTACAATTATTGCACAAATAGTATCATATAGTAAAGCATATTTTAAAGAGGTTTGTGTATTTAAATGATTCAATTAGTCATAAGGTATTTTTTACAAAAGAGATATGGGTTAGTAAACGTCATCTTTTAAACAATTTATTTTACAACATGTGATGTCATGCTTTGTTTAACAATCTGGTGCACTCTTGGTATGCATTATCTGATCTGCTGTGATGACCCCTAAAGGGAGTTTTCTAAGTCACCCCTATAGTCAGGCACTTCTAAGACTACTGTAATATACTGCTGCAACACCCAAATGCCTCAGATTACCATAATATTTACCAGGACAAAAATAAACTGGAATAAATTGAACACACCAGTACACCAGCTGCTATTGAGGCAATGGTATTTCTCTTCTCGGCCCAGTCAATGTTGCACTCGCAATCGCCACATCTGATGCCATCCAAGAACCCCGACATCTTTCTAAACATAAGATACAGAAATACAAACATTAAAATTACACCCAAATTACAGCATTCACAATATGGCAACAACAAAAAAAACATCTAGTGACAAAATAACTAAGATTATAAGGCCAGGACAAGCTGAAAGAACAGGTTTACTGCAACTCTAATTTTGCTCTGCAGCTGTAATGAACCACGATTCTTTAAAAAGGTCACAATAATTAATTACATAATCCACCTTTTATTCAATGTATTCAGGGAGTTCAAGAAATAGGGGAAATAAAAGAAGACTTTTGTCCTTCATTGTTTATGTAACAACAAATCAAAGTATTGCAAATATTGCTTTTTAAATCTATTTTTCTTCTTGCCAACTGGTGAAAATGGCTTGTTCATAAATAGCATCTTATTTCATATATAAGTAACTAAATGAAGGTATAAAAACATCATGTATCATCAATAGTACAGTACAAAGAGCTTCAGGATTTGACACTTAATCGTGGACTCTACTGAAGACTGTTTTGGAGTCGCCAGAACTGTGATCAATAGTTATAATGATAATTAATATTAATACAGTAGTTATTTATTTATTTCTTTATTTTTAGAAAACAAGGTGCAAAAGAAATTCCAGCTGAACGACTCGTTTATCTAGATACGCTGAATGTTCTTTGAAAAGCCTATTACTTCATTTTTCGAAGTAAACAGCGTACAAAACAAAGATAATGATTTGAAATGAAAATAAAAACAATCATACAATCAAAAATAATTAAGTTGGCGTATATGAGAAAATTCAGCTACGTGTAAACATCTTATTTCCGTCTAGCAAGCTGCCCAGCGACCGGTTCCGATCCCACACACATTCCCTACACATACGCACTACACAGGTCTTTCTCAATAATACTTTCTGCACCGTCTAGTGCACTATTTCTTCCAATTGGTCGATTTAGGATACAGCTCAAACGCCACCAGACTAGCTATATTATTTAGGAAACAATAGCTCTGTGAACACTTGCACTAATAGTATCGTTAAGAACCGATTTAAAACGCTGAAGTCGACTCGTATAATGGAACGATAAATTGGATTTAAAATATATATTTACCTAAGCCTTCGGTATTTTCTTTTGCCTGTAATCCACAGCGTCCAAGTCTTTGCTTTCCAACAGACCTCTAGTACTGCGCATGCGTCGATAACTCACACGCGTTAGGCTTTGCAGTACAGTGACAAACTGCGCTTCTGTTTGACATTAAAGCTGCAGTACATTATTTAACATGCTAATAAGTGGAACTGGACGCTGTCATTGACATAGAATAAAGCATAGTAAACCAATAACTGTTATTACTTATTGACCCTTATGTGAATGTGCACTGATTTGGTGATTACAACCATCAAATAACCTGCACTGCTCAGGTATGTGGAGAAAACATAGTCCTGATTAATCAAGGACCTGCTCATGGACCTGATGGATCCTGAATTGCTTTTGAAATTGAGTGCCAAACAGAAATATGTACCCCAAACATAAAATTCCCCTATGATGCGAGTGTATATGTTACTGCTCTTCCATAAGCCTGTGTATTGAAAGGTGAAGCAGAATGAAGTGCAACATTTCTATATATGTCCTTTGCCTTAAAAATGCCTGTAGTTTACGCAAATCTGAACGCAATCAGTAAATTTTGCTTCTCAGGTGGTTAAGTAATCATAGATAATCTACTTTACCGCATATTCACATATAGAGCAAGCAAGTAATCACACACTGTAAAAAAGACTTTATTCGGGTTTTAGTGGTACATGTAATGCAAACAAATGCTACCACATTCAACAAATGGCGATAATGATCCGTACATAGAGTACTTTTCATATGCATATTACACATAATTGCAAAAAACTACTTGACTAGTGGTATTATGAGGTTTCAGTTATATATGAGCAATTACTGTCATATTTATTGTATGTAAGATAAACAGATTACAAGAAAGTTTCATTAAAATGCTTGGTCAGTGCTATAACAAGAGCTTATATCAAAAGAAGCAATATATTTCATGTTCATATCACTTTTTGAATAAACACACGTTACAAATTATTGTACACTTGTTCACAGTGTAGTGTTTAAAAATAAGCACTTAAATCATTCCAAGCAGTTGAAGAGCAACAGAAATGGACAGGATCATCACACCAAAAAGACCGATGTACCCATATGCTCCATACATCCTCTTAGAAGGTTCTAGAAGAGATATACAGATAAAACACATTTATAAAATATGCAGCAGCACACATGTGAACAGATGCGCAAAAAGTCAGTTTAGATGCTTCGCATTTCTCATATAATTTAATATAATCAAGCATCTACCAAACAAAGACACTAATCGCTTTTCTCTCACAAGTCTTGTACAATGTAATAGACGAGACTAGAAATCTGAAGGTCGCTGGTTCAAACCTCACCACTTCTAGGTTGCCGCTGTTGGGTCCTTAAGCAAGGCCCTTAACCCTCATTGCTCAAACAGTACACTGTAACTGTAATGCAAGTTGCTTTGGATAAAAGTGTCTGCTAAATGCTGAGAAATGTTAATGTAAAATTAAATTTTCATAAAACATGGAGAAAGAAAATTCCCCACCAACGTTTTTCTTCAAGTGCATTTATCATATTTCATATTTAAATTCCCACTAAACACTAAAGTCAGTATTTTAAGATTAAACATAACTGATGAACGTAATGTACAGACGAGTCAAATTAATATCATTTTATTTGTTTGCGGTCTCATTTGAACCCTTCCTAATAAATTCACGAATAATCCTAATAATGGATTCACAATATTACAATTCTAAAGTGATTTCCAAAGCTTTTTATTTCATGATGCTATACTTTCAGTATAAAAAACTAAGTGTAATAAGACTCACCACCAGTGTAGTAACCCCAGGCATAGGAGAACCTGCTAGTCACCCAGATAGCACCCAGCACTGCAGCAGCGGTCTAAATGAAAAGAAAAAAAACATAATGTGGATCAAGCCAGGTGACTTCTAATTGGAGTAACAATCTGTAAAGTGGCAACCTCATGTACTAAATGTGCGTATGTACAAAAACATTGCGTACGCCATATTTCACTTAATTTGAAGTAAGGGAGTAATACGACAATGGAACTCTCCTATGTTACACATTAACTAAACCATAAAAAAGTCTGTTTAGCAATCTTTACAATACTAGTATGTTGACACAGGTTTATTGTGTTACTGTTGCATTCAATATCCCAAACCTAGGCTTTACACACCTGAAAAAAAAAACATCATGGCTGTGGAACATAATTAAAACAGTAAACTTACAGGATATACCAGTGCGGCAATAGTCTGGAAGACCAGCCACTGTGGGTAGACCTCCAGTGTGTTCTGATGGGCTCTTTGAATGCAGTTGAACACATCATCCTTAGTGCTGTACATTGTGGGGTACTGAAAACACAATACAACAAAGTCTGAATAAACTGAACTGTTTATATTTATATAAACGTATATGTGAGTTTACAGTAAAACGTTTATTTATTATTAGGGTTTTCGCTTCATGTTTTTACATTGTGATTACATCCATGACAGAAATGGTAGTTACTCAAGTTCACAGACAAACATATCCAATTCACCTCCCTTGCATGTTTTTGGACTGTTAGCATTCATAATAAAAAATAATCGTATACAAAATGAACTGTAAAGGTTTTACAATGTACTACGCCTCATATTGCATTGAAGCATATCCCAAAAGTTGGTTATGGTTTATGAAAAGATGCATATCACAAAAAATTGAAGTTGACCAGAGAAAACATGAAATATCTTGGGTTCGTACTCTCCGCACCAAAGCCAAGGTCAAAGCAAACGTAAGAATGTTTTTTTTTTTTGCATTTTCCATACTATCCCAACTTTTTTTCTGATTTGAAGTAGTATAACACACAACACCTAAGCTGTATGCCTGTTTTGTTTTGGAAGCTGTCAAGGGCGTATCAGCAGCCATGGTTCCACTCAACATTTTCATAAAGAAATTACCAGAGCATCTGTATTTAAATCATATAGTCTATATAAAACAAAATGAACTAAAACTGCAAATATGTTGTTAAATCGACCAGCTAATGAAACAGAAAAAGTTAACACCCCCCCCCCCTCCCAAAAGGGCCTAGTTAAAAATGTTGGAATCGGTTAAAACAAATTATTCAAAAGTTAAGACTAAATAAACAGATTTTAGCGTTCTTTGGTTGATCCATTATACTATATTATATTATATTATATTAAATTATATTATATTTTAAGTCCAACATGCATAACGCTGATTGCAACATGCATACGTTGTAAGTAAATAATTCAGGTTCCACCCTTCCATAAACAACCTGACTTTGAAATACACATCAAATTGAAATGCACGATTTATTAAAAAATGAATAAAATCTTCTTTTACCTTCACATTGTATTTCTTTCGTGCACCTCCGACTTTTACAGCAAGGTAAGTTAACATGACCCAGCTGTATAAGTAGGTGAAGATCGCATAGCCGAAGTTTGCAGGTAAAACGTCGATAATCTCCATCCTGCAGGTGTTTCAGTGAGATCTGTGCTGAGCTGAATGAATGTCCAGGTGGTTATTAAGCAGGTAAATGCAGAGTCACGCTTTTGTAAGCGAGTTTAATGTGTATAAAGGGGAACCGTGAAATCTCGCGATAACACCAAGCGCCGCGAGAAGACCGCCTGAGTTTAAACCCACCCTGTTGCACCCATCCTTTTCCAGGAAGGTGGTTTATCAAGATAAGGACTTCGTTCCATCTTGTAGGCTTTCTTAACTTGATAGCTATTAAAGAACCTGCTACAATTTATGGTTGACCAAAAAAGCCCCAAGACAAATTAGAGATCAGGAAATTTCATCTACAATGCTTGAATATTCCATTTACTCTGCTCTAAAAGTCTTTTTCTGTAAATGTATTTAAGTAAACCTAACATATATACATTGACATTGAAGTTTAATACTTTACTTTTGAGTCAACACTTTATAGTTCTTTAAAGATCAGTACATATTAAAATCCTTAAGACTGATCCTTAATAGTTTCCTCTTGTAAATAATCTTTGACATGCTAAAATGACCAGAAAGCAAAGTATCATTGAATTTGAATTGTACTGTTGACAATGGAAACACATCATTAAACATCTACTATGTGGTTTCAATTAAAATTCTGACATTGGATCTTGACGTTCAGCTTGTATTGCATAGGCCTGTTGAACTTTCTCACAGACAAAAAATATCTTGCAAGGTCCTGGGTTCAATCGCCAGGTGGAGCGATCTGGGTCCTTCCTGTGCGAATGTAGTATGTTTTCCTTATCCCCCAATCCCAAACCGTTTCCTCATCATCAACACTCCACTACAGAGTTACACTCCATATGAAACCACTCTCTGTGCTGTGAAGGGAGCTTCCGATTAAGGGAGAGGGTATAAATTCAGGGGTCAACTTTGGCAGATGCAGTACAATGCCTTCACCATAAATACAGCAGATACTTGTTTAACCTGATTGTCATGTCTTGCACTACGTTATTATTTCAACACAAAAACATTTGGGTTAAAACTATGGGGCCATTTAAGAAGTTTCAGTTCACCAATCACACATTCTATTCCTTTCTTTAAAACACTGAAGAAGACTGTACTTAAAATTGCCTTATTAATTAATAAATACAACCTAATATCGTATTTTACTGTAAATGATGTGTAACCAACATTTGTAAGGTCTCCATTCTGCTTTCTTTAATGCACCTCCATGGAGTGCCTTTACATTTGTTAAATATATTAGGTTAAATTTGGTAGGCAGTAATGCGTCTTCTTCAAGTGTTTTAAAAATAATTGAATGTTTAATGGGTGAACTTAAACTTCATAAATGGCCCCATAGTTTTAACCCAAATGTTCTTGTTGAAATAATAACGTGGAAGCTCCCTTCACAGCACGGAGTGACGTTATATTGAGTGTCACTCTTTAGAGGAGCGTCAGGGAGGAAGAAACAGGTTTCACTAGGATACGTAACTTCCTGAGTTACTGAAGCGTGATTGGACAAAACAGCGGTGACGTAAAATGACTGAACGAAAGCTAACACGCTTATTTTGTAGAAAACGAAAGTAAGAAGGAGATGCGTTACTACAAGTCTATTCAGTGCTTATAATTACATAATCGGACACTATAAGCAAAATTGGTTGTTAGTACATCAAATTTATTATAAATTCAATTATTATAATAATTATTATATATCTCTCAATGGAGTCTGTTCAAAAGAATTACACGTCTTCACTGAATGAACACTGTCAGAAAAACAAATTCCCTCTCCAGTTTGAAATGGTGAATACTGAAGGACCAGATCACATTAAAACGTAAGTTATAACGTTTAACATCGAACTTACTTTCTAATGTACGTGTGTCATGTCACGCTGATGCTTTTTTGTGTGTCTGAGCATTATAAACGTACTTCATTACACACAGCCTCTAAAATAGTTCTGGATAAGAGAGTCTGCTATAAAATATAAATGTAAAATAGTTGCTCATAACGTTATACGACACACAGTATGTGGCTAGAAGCTAGAAGTTTCTGGGTTCTTTCTGTGTGGATTTGCATGTTCTCCTTATATCTGTGTGTTTACTCTGGGAGCTCCGGTTTTCTCCAAAAGACATGCAAGCGAGGTGAATTGGAGAACTTGTCCATGATTGAGTTACAATCCTGTGAAATTGAATCTTGTGGATGTAACTGAAGGGTGTAAAAATCCAAACAACCTGAACAGATCCCTGAACTTAACCCTGAACTTAACCCAGCTGAACATCTTTGGAATGCATTGAACGGATCGTGTGTTGGACCTGACAAATGCAAATAAAAACACATAACACACACAGACAGACACACACACACACACACACACACACACACACACAGACATACAGACAAACAAAATCTATGTTTTACCTGTAAAAATGGGTCTCAGGTGGCAGTTTTATGCTTTTGGAATAAAATATCCAACAAACTTGGTGTCTACATATGTTTGTCCAATGGCCATTCAGCATGTGAGAAATGTATTATTTTGTTTTAAGCTATATACAGTATGTGTTTGTGTTTAATCAGGTTCACTCTTAGGGCCATAGTAAATAATAAGCCTTATCCTGAAGGAGTTGGGCGTAATAAGAAAGAAGCACAACAAAATGCTGCAAAAAATGCCCTTGACTGCTTAATAAAGGAGGAGGTTACTACTCAGGTAAAATGATTGATTTTTTTTTTACCAGTTTAATTTTCAGAATGAAGGTATTTAGGTTTTGCCATTAAGAGGGCGCTTGGAGTCACAAGGGTGGCTTATAACTATCTTCCTGTCTAGTTGACAAGGCATTAGATGACACACATTTTCTCTTAAAGCCATGTTGCCGATTTGCAGGGTTTGTTTTGGTTTTTACTAAAAAGGATGACAGCATTCTGTTCATTTTTTCAGGGAACTTGCCCATTTAAATGGCCTTTGGTGGTATGAGGAATGCGCCAATAGAGGTGTGTTGCCCCACCTTTTTGAGTTATGTTCATAAAACCAACATAAAGGGGAGCTAAACCAATCAGGGCCAACATGGGAGTTATTCACAGTCCTCCTGTTTCTCTTTCTGAGAGTTTGGTTTGGGTGGGTAGACTGCAGTGAGCCTCAAGTCCATCACATACTGCGGCATCCAGCCAGCATTACTTACATACTGTCTTGTTTTTACTTGATATTCTGTATGAGTTAAATGTCTTCCTCTCTTGTGCTGATTTGCACTTTGCCAGCACCACGACTTGAGTTAGTTTGTTCTCTGGCTGTAAATATTCTTTACTGTTTTTGGTATAACGTGACTGATTCTGTGCTGTTATATTTGTATTTGCAGACAACAAATCTGTGCCCATCTGACAGTTTTTTAGATTTTACCCAAGCCAACTACACCTGCTGGCTCAATGAATACAGTATGAAGAACAAATTAGGTTTTAGAGCCAAAGAAACCACCAAACCTAGTTTAGATTTTAAGAACATGTAAGTTTCTGATGTTTTTCGAGAAATACTCAATAGAGTTATTATATAGCATTTTTATTGTATTAACGTGGTGTATTATTTTTTATTATTTAAGGTATTATGCTTGCACGTTTTTTTGTGGTGATAAAGAATTCCCAGAGGGTCTGGGTAGAGTAAAGAAGGAAGCTAAGGAAGCAGCAGCTAAACATGTTTATGAAGAACTGCTTAAAGAAAATACAGAGGTATAATATATTTTTGTAATATATTTTTATAATAATATATTTACGTTAATGTGACTATTTTCACAAATTGTTACCACAGGGCCCCAATGAAAACGACAATGCACCACAGAATGCAAATATCCCATCTCTGTGGTATGTCACTTACATTTCCTTAAATAAAAAGATTTCATTCCAGTATTGAATTCAAACACATCACAACCATGAACAACGTGTTCAATCAAGACTCAGTCATGGCAAGGCCAATCTCTAGATCTAAACACTATTGAAATCCTCTCAGATAGATTGGAATATCATTTGCAAGTCATTTTCATCCAACATCAGACTGAATAGACTGAATGACCACAAATCCGCACAATCAATCCAACATTTAGTCAAAAACTATTCTAGAGTGGTAGAGACTTCCAAAATGTCCACATAAATTTGACAATAACTTTTAACAAGGTAATCAAGTAACAGATGTGGTCTGTCTGCCAAACAGTTAAATAGTCAGAATTCAGATCATATTGCTAGCCATGTTTGTGTTTCTTATTTTCTTATGCTGTTTTTTTTCATTTATTATAGCAGCCCAATGAGTCATCTATCACTGAATTCCAGTGATAATTCTGATAGTAATTTTATAGGGCTTCTCAACCATCACTGCCAAAAAGCTCAACTCACATGTGACTTCAAATTGGTGGAGAAAAGAGGGTCTCCTCACAGTCTGGAGTAAGTATTGAGCAGTATTTAGAACTATATGCTTGTTTGTTTTACAGCACACACACACACACACACATAAATACACAACTATATTGTCCTTTTTACCACAGACACAGCCGTACCACTTTCTTTTCCTGAAGTCCAAACTTTTATTTATTTAATTTTTAATTTAACTAAGTTAAAATCTTAGTTTTTCATTTCTACATGCAATTAAAAAACCTACAATGTGCAATTATTTGTAAATGTTATTTGTAAAGAGTTTCTTTTACCTTCTATTTATGATTATGTATTTATTTATACTATGTTAATATCTATTTTTTTATCATTTGTACTGAGTGACTCGCTATCCCTTCACTGCTATAACGATGTGACTAATAAAGGATTATCTTACCTTCCTTCTGCTTTGGGATTACTACACTTTTTTTTGTAAATATTTTAAAATATAATCTAGTGGTGGGATGAGATCAATTCTTTGTCAATCACAAACTTGACTTTTGCATAATGCAAATTATATACAGTTCTGTTCTTTTTTCCTTTTCCTCAGCTCACACCATGTGCATCAGAATAAAGTAAAACTACTTGCATAAAAAGCAATAAACACAAAATAAAACTTAAACCAAACACAAAACAGTGCTAATAAGCATTTTGTGTGAAATGAATTTCTGTAGTAATGGCAACCAGTGCATTTACTTGCTACTGAGAATATAAACCACTGAGAATATCTAATACACTTTGTTAAATCATTTTTTGTTCTCTTACCTTACAAGGAGATTCTCTACCTGTTACTGTCACAGCTGATCTACACATTTCTAACACTTAAAGGAGTATAAATAATGTTCTAAATTTCTAAAACCAAGAAGTATAAAAGGAGGCCTCTAACTGCATTTAGTTCAATGATCCATTTAATTGTTTTCCAGGTTTTCTTACAAAGCTTTAATAAGCAACAAAGAATTTCCTGAAGGGTGTGGAAAGACTGCAAAAGAGGCTAAACAAAATGCCGCCAGGTTGGCTTGGAATGAACTCCAACACCAGCAAGACTGTAACAGTCAGGTACACCTGTTAACGTTGGAATCGAGTTCTGGAATGGTGTCGGATTTTCCGGTCACAAGGTTTAATTGATTTTTTTTTTATAGTTTGCAACTACATCTTCTAGTTCTCCATCAACAAGCAGAATGAGGTAAGGCTTAAGTAAAAAAAGGGCCTGTGCTATTAGGGATGATAACTGACCAGAATATTCACACACGTCCATAAAAAGTCACAGTATTATCCAAGAAGAAAAAAGCTTAACGTACCAAAAAAAGCACCTGTAAGAGATTGTCACCCATTCAAGCCCCATGGTCCATTGGATCTACCAAAGGAATTTGTTGGGATTTGTGGCTTAGCTGCAAAAAGCCTTTTATTTGTTTGCTGCCATTACATGAACCACAGTTCCACTACACAGACAGTAAATTGTTCCCTATTGCTCAGTAATCATAATGCAGGGTTAACCTATTCTTATTGAAATGTAATAAAGCTTCATAAAAGTTTTTGTACGTGTTAATAAAGTGTGTGTTTCCTTAATAGTGAGTCTGCCGATGACTTTAGCTCATCACTGAGCATGCGTAATAAAGAGAGTGCAGATGATTTAATAATTGTCTTTCAAAAGTCAACTCCTGTAAGTACACAATCCGCACTCTGCATCATTTATTAATTGCCCTTCTACTATATGTATTCTTTTTTCCCCATATTATTTTAGCAATTTAACTAGATATAGAATACTTAAAACGTTAACCATACATGATCCATATTAGTTTATATTAATAATTCAAGAGCCTGAAACAAGCTCATTAAAATCTGCCGACAGTGTGAATCAGCGTCATAGGATGTGGGTATGAGATTAAATGAACTTAAAATAATTACCCGAATAAGGCAAGCTGTAAACAAGAGCTCTGCTTTTGCTGTGCCTAATGACTTCATGTTTTAAATTTGTCAAAGTACTTATGTTCAGC
>JAYDZG010000039.1:9905658-9920968 GCA_034509265.1 Microcambeva bendego
ACTTCTAAATTTAATTGTTTCTAAAGGGTTTTTTCTAGTCAAAATGTTCATATGTTAAATCGATTTTTCTAATCGGAAAAAATTATAGTTAATTAGTGCCTCCCAATCCCTCATTACCTAACCTTTATATTGTCTTGTGTGATTTTTTTTTTGTTATAAATACAAACATATTTTTCCTTAAATTATAGATGCATCACTGGAATGAACAATAATAAACAACAATACACATTATAGACACAATACACAGCAAAGTCAATTGCTCTAGTCAGTTGCTCTAGTTAACGCAGTGAAATCACTCTTAACATCATGCTGCACGATCACGGTACATTCATAAACAATACAGAATGAAACGAACATGCACATGGGCAAACTAACATGGCTAAACAGAATTGCAAATGATATGAACAAATCGTACAATACTGGGCAAAACACATCTACGGAACACTGCCGCAGCTCCACCCCTAATTACCAACAGCAGCGGACTGCACAATACTGTATGTTAAACATAGAACAACTAACAAATTAACTAAATGAACTAACATATAATAAAAATGTGCAAAAGCTTTACGTTGGGAAAAAAAAAATATATATATATATATATATAAGAATAAAGAATAAAGTACAATATATAAATAGCAAAAGTAAAAATTGAGTGTACCAACTCACACATTTTACATTTAAAACTTTACATTTCATTTATATTTTATTCTATAGGTTTTATTATTATCATTTAAAATGTTTGTTTGTTTAACTTTATTTCCTGTACTTGCTGTCCTTAAACTGCACTGGAGCTTTTGTAACAAAGATTTTCCCTTATGGGATCAATAAAATAATTGTATCTTAATGATTGCATACACTGGTGTGTTTATTTACTTGTTTATTGTAATATTTTTTTAAATTATTTTTTTACTTTAATGGTGTAGACTGATTGCTTTGAGTCTCCCGGTTCCTTTGAGTCTGCTGATTCATTTGAAATTTGGAGTTCCGGTGAGTCCATGGTGTTTCAGGTGTTCTGACTCTTGGGTTAATTTAAGATCTGGGTTAATTCAGATTCAGATTTATGAGCCCTGATTCAGTTTGAAGATTCGATTCATAAACCCAGGGAACTCAGGAACCGCCCAGCTCCAGTCATACTTCCTCTCCACGAATGCCAGTCCTGACTCTGATCGAGGAGAACAAAGCTAACTCACAGCCCCTCTGACATGTGGGCAGCAACCTTATGCATTTTTCACTAGCATGTTGTCGAGTGCGCAAATGAATCAGCACCATGAATGGAGAGACACACCCTGATCATGCTCTCATTCCTGGTCTCTATGCAGGCACCATTATTCAGCCAGACTCTTACACAACAGACTGGCTTTCTCCAAGTAAGCCAACTTTTCATTCTACATTTTTGAGAAAATTGATGACTACATCACACTTGAACATCGACACTTGTCAAGGACATTTAAGGATCTGACCATGTTATTTTTTCAAGAGTATAGACCTAAGCACACATTAGACTAGCAATCTAAAAGTCGCTGGTTGAAGCCCCACCACTGCCAGCTTGCCCTTGAGCAAGCCCTTAATGACATATTCTGTCACATTATTGCAAGTCACTTTGGCTAAAAGAATCTGCCAGATGCCAAAATTGTAAATGTAAACAGTGTGGATTTTGCAGAGTAGGCAACCCATGAGTGTTTAATTGGGCAGAACAAAGATTAGAAATTGTAAACATGCTGCAGTGCTTGGTCATGTCTAAGGATAAATATAATGTTACAACAGCAACAGTGGTGGCCCTGAGGTTAAGGTATTGGACTATTGATTTAAAGGGTTCAAGCCCAATCAGCACCAAGCTGCCACTTTGAGCCCTTGAGCAGGGCTTTTGACCTTTAGTTTCTTGGATCTTGCCTTGTTTGTTTCCTGAAAGCACTGATATTGGACAGTTAATTGCAATGTTCACTTCCTCTCCTTACAGTCTAGCAGACTTACCATGCCAAAAAATGACCGCAATGCCACTCTAGCTTCTCACTCAGCATGGTCCATTTTTCAGAAATGCGGTTAGATATTTTGTATCACTTGGACATTTGGCTAGATACTAATAAATGGATCAAATATCAATTTAATAGCAGGGGCTAATGCTGAAGGTTATTTTGCCGTCTGGCCTGAGTGTGACCCCACTTTGACCACAAGCAGAGAAAAACAGGGAGACTCATTGTACTTCACAATGTTTCTCATCTCTCCAGCAGCTTGTCCATGACATGTGCCTGACCACAGGATAATCTGTAAATCCGCACATGACGCTCACGGACAAAGGCAGGGGTCAGGTCCTTACACTTGCCCAGACGGACCTGTGGCCTGGCCGGTAGACTTGCGCACATCGGCACAGCTGGTATCTCTTTCTTGAAACTGGGACCTCCAACCCTTGACCTTAAACTTGACCTCGATCCATGTGTCTGAGCATGGTCTGACAACTTTCTGACCCCACAGATGAAGATGCTGGAACCGGTGGAGAGAGCAGAGGTAATGGCATTGATTAGGATAGTGATTAGGGCAGCAGGTCACTCGTTCATTCTTCTTTTCCAGCTTTAAAAAGATTGATGAGGCGGTGTGGGGGCACAAAGTCGACCTCTGAAGTAAAGGGCCAGGGTGTGAGGTGATGGTAAAGATTTTTAAACAGCATCATTAGAGGGATGAGACCTGGGTGAAGAAGGCATGCATCTGCATTGCAGTCCATATGCTTCTAAAGGTCAGAGGAATCCAGAAGAAATTTGGAAGAGCATGATTGCTTTCCACTTACATTTTTTGGCATTTCAGCAGTCGCCTTTAACCAAAACAACTTATGGTATTGGGACAGTATACAGTCTGAATAAGATTGAAGATTAAAGGCCTTGCTCAAGGTCCCAAACTCAGCAACCTGCCAGTGGCATTGCTTGAATCAGTGACACTTGATTTCTAGTCCTGTACATTGGTCACTAAGCTAAAACTGGGAAAGCTTAACTTTATTCAATTAAACATTTGTGATATTTGGCTCAGAGTCTTCTCAATGTGCTTTTAAGGCTAGCCATTCATACACTAAGATCACAATGTGCTGGGGTGGGTACCAATCTTGGAAGTTGCTAAAGAAGTGGTAGCTCAATGCATGAATAGTGCCATCTATAAGAGCCACACCCTGATCCACATTATTCTTCAACTCTGTGCAGGCGCCATCAATTAGCCAAAGAGGTCGTAATTGCACCAGTTATGAGGAATCCTGATCTGGCTCCATTCAACAGCCACCTAGTGGACATAATTGAGTCACTAATTGACTGCAAAGGGACGTGATGACCTAACTATGTGGGTGGGGTCTTCAAACACTTTGTGAGGACCCTGACTGGCTGTGCTTAATGCATGGAGTAAAAAGGCTTCCGGTCAGGGCTGTGCATATGTAAAAGGAGGTGTGAACAGAAATATATTCACCTTGATTGTAACCAGGGATCCCCCTTCAGTGTAAACTAACTGACTACACTATATTTGAAGAAATTCAATTCACCAATTCCCCTCAATATTGTATAAATGTACAAATTTAATTTTGTATTGTAAAAGTCAGTTCATATTAAGAGCACAATCATCAAGATCATTTTTAAACATTTTTGTCAGGTAAATCCCAATTTGCATTTCTGAAATGTCCCATCTTCTCTAGTTAAGTAAATGAGTATTTGAAAACCAGTTCACTTTGTTTTATCCTGCTTAGTTAAATGATCTAAAATGATTCAGTGTGACCAATTTGCCATAACAAAGGAAACAAAGAAAGGAGGCCGTCCCCTTTTCAGCGTAAAGAATATAGACTTACGCTTGTAAATGTAAATCTAAGAGGACGACGGGGGATAATAAACCTCCCAGCGTTACGCTGATGGTC
The DNA here is from genome assembly GCA_034509265.1 of Microcambeva bendego. Taxonomy (NCBI): domain Eukaryota; kingdom Metazoa; phylum Chordata; class Actinopteri; order Siluriformes; family Trichomycteridae; genus Microcambeva; species Microcambeva bendego. The sequence goes on from JAYDZG010000039.1 coordinate 9,909,536, forward strand.
TAAACGTGCATAAACGAGGGGCCGTAACACGCTCTCCGGGGAGCTCAGTCTTAATCGCACGCTGCAGGACATTAGCACAGATGAGGTCTGATGGCGGACATTAATATTTAAAAGCACACACGGGGATGAACGTGTTTATGAGCTTGCTGGCAGGAACATAAGTGAATTGTGAAGGAAGAATTAAAACCAAATAAATGAATTGATAAATTGGACAGGGAACACGTATGCTGAAAGCAAAACACACCTGTTTTTAAAGGACTTGGGGCTATCTATAAATATAGAGCTTCTTTCCACCCTACCATCCTTCCTTCAGTCTACATAATTCTGATCAGGATCTCCACCAGATTTTGGAGTGTGCCCGTGGGAATTTGATCAATGTATTTTCTCCTCATCAATCTCGTCAAACATTATCTTTAAGAACCTCGCTTCGAGCACAGTGTTTGCCGTAATAAAAACTTTTTACACAATGTTAAAAGCATTAAAATTGATTCTGTAAACCTGTTATCAATACCACAATGAAACAACTGAGCGTAATGATTTATATCTACATACATTTGGCTATGCATATGTTATGTGTGTCCTTAGAGTTTAACAATGTCTGCCACAGTACCTGAACCACTGGAGAACATGCTACAAATTTCCAAACTAACAGACAAATATTGTAAAATTAATCTGAAATAGATATATTACAAGGCTATCTATGAGGGTCTATCTTTTTGCAAACTCAAAAGTGTCCACAATGCAACAATGGACCAGAAAAAATAGGCTCTTAGTAGACAGAAGCAGAAAGATTTTAAACCAAGAGAAAATAACCCACGAAATAAAGTTTACATTTCTTGAGTATTGTTTTTTTGAGATGATTTCTATGAAAATATATTCAAATGAAGGGGTCTTCATCATTTGACCTGAAAAGTGAAACCAGTGGATTTGTTTGTGTATTTATTTATTCCAAAAAAATGTAATGAAATTCAAGTGAAACGTGAAATGTCGGCCAAGATTCCTTCTTAGTTAGAAATTTGGGATTCAAATCTAAGCTCTGCCATGTAGCCACTGTTGGGCCCATGAGCAAGACCCTTAAACCTGTCTGCTTCAGGGGGGGCGAACAATAACACAAGGGCACTTCAGTGACTTCTGAGCACAAGCCCTGTTCTCTACCCACCAGGCCACTGCTATCTGTTGCTCTAAAAAGTTCATAGTGTGTTCACTTTTGATGCTGTTGTAATTTTATAGCTTCAGACAGTTTGATATTGCTGTAAAAAACATGACCTTCCTGAAATCAATGTAATGGCTCACCATTGGCAGCCAAACTATAAATGATAACCCTGCAGTCTTTAGCAGTTTTAGTAAAGACCTGGATGACCACATAAAATCTAATTGCTTCCAGCAGCCTCTCTTGATTCTGATTTCCTAGCCGAACTTATTTTTTACTTTTCCCTTGACATGCGTGCCCTCCTCCAGGAAAATAAAAACAGTTTTCATCCAATTAACACCATATGCTTCAAAAGGAAGATGACATAAGGAAAATAAGGATGTTTATGTGTGTGTTTGTGTGCTGCATATTCTTAACGTAAAGCTTTAATCAGTCCAGCTCTTTCAGACGCTGATGTGTACATGCATCAGATAGTAGTTGTTTCCAGGCCTTTGCATTAAGTTGGAATAAAAAAGAACAATGTTTTTGACAAGAAGGCTTTCAGTAAGAAAAAGATGAGCTGGAAACCTCACTACGGTAAATCACAGAGGCCGAGAATGGTCGGCCCTGTTTATGGAGAGATGACAATGGTGAAACCACAGAGCACATTGGCGTAATCCTCAGATCATCCGAAAAGATTTTGCATGGCAGATTTTTCCTCATCATGCTGGCTCCACATAAACTGCTCTGTCACGGACAGACGTTTCAACAATCTGGTTCGGTGCCAAAATCCTCAGACGAGCTTTTTGAACTCGTGCAAGTCGACTGAGACACAAGCCATGGCAATCAAGAATCCACAGTTTCAACAGACTGGAGCAGATTTTGGATTTGCATCGAATTCCTAGATCATAAAATGACCAAGACTTCCAAGTAATACCCTGTCCTATTAATTCCCCAGACTTGAGCCCAACCGAGCGTCTGTAGGACAACCTCAATGGTCATGTACACCCCGATGGATCCTACCCTACACTCAGTTCAGTAGCTGTGGGATGCACTGCAGTCAGCATGTCTCAAGATGTGCAACAGTACATGGTTATTACGGTCACATCTTTCATTTCAAAATTGTCCACACATTCTCTATTAGGGACAGACGACAACTACAGGCTGTTGAAAAATATTGAACATCTTGAAGGCAGCATATGTTGGTCTAAGATCTTTTCTGCAATGATGCTGCCATCACAGAGTAAAAAAACCTTTGCCAAGGCCACTGACTCAACCTCGATCGTCTGTTTCGTCTTAACATTGCATTTATTTTTTATACACAGAATGTTTTTTTTCCCAGAAAAGACCTGTAGTGCTGATTTGACCACAGAAATAATACAACCATGTTTCCACTGCGTGAAGGTCTATCCTGGATGCCGCCAAACCCAGAGATGATGTCGCAGCTTCTGAACATGGTTAACATAAGGCTTCATTAAGTAGCATTTGTTCATGTAACTCTGTATTGTAGTGCTTGACAAAGGTTTTATAAAGTGATCCCTCGTGCATGTGGTTCCATCAGCTATTGTTGTGTGGTGGTTCTTTACACAGTGCCGTCTGAGGGATCAAATCCTTGAATCATTTCATGATATTATACAACTCTCTTCTAATTGTTCTTTGGGGTACATTGTTGTTGTAAACCGGAGATCCTTTGCCCACCATTTGTCCTGATGAACATCATTAATAAATTTTTTCACATCGGCCCTTAATCGCCCCGTCCCAACTTCTTTTAAAATATGTTGCACTAATATTTCTGAAATGCAGGAATTAATGTTTATTTATAACAAATGAACCAAAGGTGACCAAACAAGACATTAAATATCTTGTGTTTAAACTGTCTACAATAAAAAAGTAAATGTAAGTTTCATTAGTGGCTGTCCTAAATTGCCCCACAGAAGTCTGAATCCTCATGGCGTCCATATTCGAGTAAGTCCTCACATTTAAAGAGAATGATGTTTGCACTTTCAGACTGGGTGCAGATCTCCCGGTTGATCTCGCAGTTGTTTTTCAGCTACTAATCCTGATGGCTAAACGAATACGTGAATCTGTGCTCTTAGAGTGTAGAAAAGGGCATAAATACAGCATCTCTAGCAGAAGCCCATCATCAGCCATCATCCTCATTGATTTATTAATGCCGGCGCAGCCTGCGCCGCTAATAGAGTTTAGATCCAGGAAGTGAGTTAATGTAGCTGACAGCGATACAGGAATGTAATATCCCTGGTGTGCAGAATTATGACTGCTTTCTATCTGTGCTGTCAGCCAGCCACGGCATAAATCAATCCAAGCTTGAACACAGAGAGATTTCTCCTGGCACTTTATTAGGTACACTTATCTATTTATTTATGTATTCATTAGGATTTGAACTCACGAATACATTTGTGTATTCATCCCGTTTTACTCACTTTGGTTACACTCATGACAGGACAGGTAATTACTGGTTACACAAGATTCATCCTTTCAAGTTTATTGTTAAACACGGTCATGAGCAATTTTGTATTTCTGGTGCATGTTTTTGGACTGTGGGAGAAAATTCACAGACCAACGTGAAAATCAGATGGTACCAAAAACCAAACTAAAAGCTCTCTCAGACATGACCAATAATTAATCATCTTGCCCTCACCATTTCAAGTATCTTTCATATCAACTAATGATGCCATGAAACCATTCCCCAGACCATACTGCCATGGGCAGCCTGGGTTTTTCCAGCCGTGGTTGTGATGTTTCTCACCTAACAGGCCAGTTTCTATATGTTGAATAAAGCAGAAATGTGACCAAATAGACAAGGCAATCTCTTCTGTACCATCTGTCTGTTTTGGAGCTCTATACACAGTAGGGTTTGCAGGGAATTTTCCACTAGCACACCAACACAGAGAGTCTGAACTCCCCAGTGCCACCCTAGAAACAAGCATGCACAAATTAGTGCATTGCAGATTCGGTCCCAAGTCCGGATAAATAAGAGGGATGTGTAAGGAAGGGCATCCGGTGTAAAAACTATGCCAAATCAATAATGGGGATCAACTGTCATGACCCCCGATGAGAGCAGCCGAAAGGGTTCACATACACAGTACAGTTTGCTGAACTGTTATTTCAGACATACGTTTAGTATCCCCTAGTTCAATTTGGCACAAAGTTGCTCCACTATAGTCTGTTGGTCGGCCATCAATGACACATAGCACTCCATGGTTTAAAATTTACTTATTTTTAGTCATAAATGTTTTATTTGTATGCATTGAAGAAGAGTCCTATAAGAAATGCTGTAGGACACCAAACCACAGTGAGTGTTGTTATCTTTTAAAACAGTAGAAGCACACTGGCAGACATTTGTAGCAGATGTTCACCTATCACATCAATGGCATGTGGTGCTCCAGTTTTAATTCACTACATGATACACTTTCACCACATCAGCAACACAAACAGAGCCGCTTCAGAAATACCCCCATAATAATAATAATATTAATATTAATATAAAAGTCAGGCTAGCTACCTAGCACCCAAAGCTACTTACAATAAGGTAACACAATACAGTCTGACTGTTTAAGGGTTAAGGACCTTGCTCAAGGGCCCATAGTCAGCAGCCTAATATTGGGGCTTAAACCAGTAACCTTCTGATAACTGGTCCAGTGCCTTAACCACTAGTCTACCGTGTTCCTCATGAAGCTGTGTGTTTCGTTATTAGGATGAAGTGGTTATAATCATGTGACAGGGTGATTGCAGCCATTTAATACTTAATTCTGACATTTACAGCTTTGTTGCCCTGTTACAGGAGCTGGGTGTGATGCCGCTGAGAGGATGTTGATGCAGAGCAGCAGTTTGGCCTGTAGCACATGGTGGAGACATAGGCTAGGATGTTGACGTTCGAATCATTGATGTTCAGCTGGATGAAATAAAGCAGAGACGTCCGACCGGCGTCCAGCATCCATTTCAACATTCATGCTCTTGCACTTCCTGCCACCCAGACAGCCGAGGTAGGTGGGCCTGAGCTACAGTTAAACCGCCCCTCTAGAAACATCCCGGAGGCACAAGCCACATTAACCCTACCCTCTACTGTCAGCAAAAATTCACAAGAGAAATTACATTTATTAAAACTGAATTTACAGTGGACATTCTCCCCAAGCCTCAATGCCACGTCAGTTACATTTACCTTTGCAGTTTACTGTGCACTATCATCTAAAACGTCTCACTATTTATCATTAAATGCAATTCAATCAATTGAGGGTTAGGGGCCTTGCTCAGGGGCTCGATTTTTGACTTGTCTCCCAGAGGTCTTGAGACTATCCCAGCTTTTAATGGGTGCTAGGCATACAGTCACACTCTGGACAGGGTGCCAGTCCATCACGTGGCAGACCTACACATTCACCTATTATGCAATTCAGTGTCCAGATAACCTGACTGCATGTCTTTGGACGGTGGTAAAAAAAAAACAGAACTCTAGGAGGACATGGATAACATGCAAAATACACACCCAAAGAACACCACCTGGAGATCGAACCCAGGAACTTCTTGCTGTGAGTCTGTGCTACCCAGTGAGCCTTGAGACATAAGAATATTAAAGACCTGTCAGTCAATGTCAAACTGTCTGCATGATCGTTACCTTGGTTGTCATGCATTACAACAGCATTACATGTTTAGGACAGATGTCATTACATTAGATGTCATTCAGCCTTCTAGAACAGGGTTTCTCAACTGGTGGATAAGGACCATCAAGAGGGTCAGGATGTTTTTTTAAATAATTATATTTATATATGATATCTATATATTATATAGTAAAGTTTAACAATCATTAAATCATAAAAAGTATTACACAATATGCTCATTAATTACCAAACCTCTGGATATTGTGCACTATGTAAAGAGAAGTGGTGTGTTGTCCGGTTTGACCTGTTTTTACAGTATAAAGTAGAAAGTATCTAAGACCTTTTCAGGATTGATCAATAATGCCTCCTTAAGTAGCTTTGGCCGGGGTCACATCTTGCTTGGCCACTGAAAAAGGGGGTGAAGACCAGTCAGGTTGGTGTCCTAGAATGATACATCATATCATTTGATGTCAAGCATTACAAGCTTTATGACACTCATGTCAGATCGATATATAATTCAATCAAGTTTAATACTGATTCTTGAGTTGGAGCAGCTGTAGACTAGTGGTTAGAGTACTGGACAAGTAATCAGAAAATTGCAGGTTCAAACCCCACCACTGCCAGGTTGCCAGTGTTGAGCAAGGCCCTTAACCTTCAAAACTGTCCACTTTCTCAGTGAGTCGCTTTCTAGTAAACAGGCCACGACTGGTAAGGTAGTAATAGCTCAGCAGTCAAATTACTTGACTAGTCATTCGAAGGTTGCAGGTTCAAGCCCCATCACAGCTCAACTGCATTCAAAGTTGTATAGATTTTTAACATAATGTGTTATGCGTCAAGTCTGTAACATCAACTGCTTACTCAATATCTACGGTGTATGTAGACAAGCCAACCCATACAAAAATGTAATATATCTACATTTATAAAATTTCCATATATAACATATCCGCCAATATCAGTGCCAACTATATTTGAAACCTATTCAAAATTGAATCATTCAGTATTTGTGGCCTGCAGAAATCTCATGTATGAGTGTAATGACATTTATGTCAACATAGTAGATCAAGCCGAGTTTCGGACCCATGAGCTCCACAGATTATCCTACTGTGCTATTTGATTCACGTGATTAATAACATTATGTCTTCTTAACTTCTTCTTCGGTTAAAACCAACGTCTTGATGTTTGAGTTGCAGCCGGTTTGCCCAAACTTAAACTTAACAAATAAAAACCGCACCAACTCAAAGTTGCTTTGAAGTCTAGAAAGACAAAATATGTTTAATGCAGTGTTACCACCTTCCATTTTTAATTCTCTAAATTATACTGAAATTCCAAAGTAGCTGAAAACAACATAATTATGAAATATGATATATAATATATTTTCACAATCACAGAAACAAACAAAAAAAAAATCAAAACAGACAGTACCTGAAGACAAGGATGAATGCTAGGCCTCCAGGACTCCAAAGCCTACCTGATGCACTACGGCCCCACCCATGTAAAGCAATTCGAAAAAGGGAAAGTCTAGAAAAGACGGAAAGGAAAAATATTTATAGAAGACATGAGCGTTCACAGAGACGTGCTGTGCGACTGAACGGCCGGATTCGTGTGGTTTGCAAGGGGGGCATGCCTCTCCTTTTTGATGTTTCATAAATGTATGACTTATACTTTTATTTTTGCCTCTTTTCATCATAAAAAGTGGCCAAGGCCATCCGCAGGATTCTACCCAGCCCTGCCAAGAGACACGCGCTGCAAAATAAATACTCTGGCTAAAAACGTCCCACTTCCTTCCCCGTGCGCAGTTGGGATAAAATGAGAGATTAGTAATAAATGTTTTGTCTTAAACAGACTTTTGTCTAGAGGTTTGGATCGTCTCATCACGTCTGGCTTAAAAACCGCGGTGAAACCGGCGCAGGTTCTCGCGGAGACTTTTAAGCAGCCGCAGCCATCTTGAGCGAAATGGACGGCGAGATGGACGCCGCTTTAGTGGACTGCAGACCTGTGGTCTGACTCTCTTCTCTGAGTGCTTAACTGGGCGAGGCAAAAGACCACACCGGCCGCAGTCAGAGTCCTTGTGCCCCGAAAACCACATTTGACCACCAGGACCTCAGGGAAACCACCGTCTGATAGAGGGCGGGAAAAGAGCATGGAATGGAAAGGGAAGTAGAGAGCAAAGAAGGTGAGGGCCATGGCCCCGGTGCAGGCTGATGGAGGTATTAAGATATTAATTGCTTTTTGACATGATTCGGTTGTGGGAAAGAGGGGCAAGTTGTGGCTATTGCACTCTCAGCCACAGAGAACATAAAAGCAGAAGTAGCATTAGTGCTAATTTACATACCGGAACATGCTACATCAGCGCAGACCTGCGATAACACATTCACCGATCAGGCATAACATTATGACCACCTTCCTAATATTGTGTTGTCCCCTGTTTGTGGCCAAGCCCGGCAACTGTGATGCACCGAGTCTTCTGACAGCTTTCTATCAGAACCAGCTTTAACTTCTTTTGCAGTCTCCGGCCTTCGCTCCCCACGCACATCAGTGTGCCTTGGCTGCCCATTACCCTGTCACTAGTTTACCACTTTTCTTCCCTTGGACCACTTTTAATAGATGCTGACCTCTGCTGAATGTGAACCCACAAACGCTGCAGTCTTGAATTGCCTTGACAATCTGACCCTTGTCAATTTCACTCACATCCTTACGCTCACACATTCATGTAGAGAAAATCAGTGTTTTTCACTTCTCCTAAGTGGTCATAATGTTATGCACACTGTAGGTCAGAAGCTTTAACATACTTACAGTAAATATATCTGTTTTCAGTACAGGGAAAGTTATTATTAAAAGTATTGTTACTTTAATTTGTTCCATTTCAACACATTGCTTCAATCTTTAAACATTTTTTTTCCTTTCTCGGCTGCTCCCGTTAGAGGTCACCACAGCGGATCTTGATCACCATTATTGTTTTGTTTTCACACCAGATGCCCTTCCTGACACAACCCTTGGTCCGGCACTACAATAAACCTGTTGCCTTTATGGACTGTGTGAGAAAAAACCGGAACACTCAGATGAAACCCACACAGACCCAGAGAGAACACTTCACTCAGAAAGAACCTGGGATCAAAAAAACCCAGAACTATCTTGCTGAGAGACGACAGTGCTACCCACTCAGCCAACGGGCCACCCTTGAACAATTATTTAGTTAGACAGCACATTTTTTCACCAGTTTTAAATAAATAAATTAAGTAAATAACAAGAAAAACATACCCAGGACCTCAAAGACTACAGATGCTTTACACACAGCTGCATGAACTTTACATGACTACACATGGTCAGGTTTTCATTACTAGGATCAGTACCGGTTCTTGATCATTGTCTTATTGACCACTGTTTTTCGAACCCTGTTGCGGCACACATAAGAAACAATGGAACAATCAGTGGAAAAGCAGTTAATCATTTCTCATGTGAATAGACCTGAGCATGAATACAGGTCATATACATTTATTCAAGTGATCTCAGTGTATACACCTTGGTTTAAACAGTTAATCCATTTGTCTTTGTGAGTTCGATCAGTATAGTCCTGACTGTCAAGAACAAATCAAATGAACTCAAAGAAGAATCTAAAATGGACCACAAACACACAGTTGCTATGAAGAACTGGCTTTCAGTTACGAAAGACTTTGAGAGAATGTGACCTAGTGCGACAGTCTAAGCAATTGAGGGTTAAGAGCCTTGCTCAAGGGCCCAACAATGGCAACCTAGCAGTGACCTTAACCACTAGGACAGAAGTGTCCATATTGCAAACATATATCCAAAGATCCTCCAGTGAATAACACTAAGAATTTAAAAGGCAAGTAACACCAACTGTAAAACGTGATGGTGGTAGCACACAGTTATAAATATGTTTTTCAGCTGCAGGGACAGACAGCGCTAAAGGACACAATTGAAGACAAAGAATGAAACACAGCACAGTCATATATAAGCCATAAACTCAAACGAGCAAGGATGTTTGACGTAGCTAGTCGGCGTGAAATTGCTAAGTGTTGACAGGTGACTTTCTGACCTTGAAGTCCTGCAAGGTCAAGACTTGTCCTTCACTTCCCAGAACTGATGATTAAGCTTCTTCACTGATCTAAGCATCTAGCAAAAGAGAGACAGATGAAAAACACAAGTGTTTATGGCCCTGTGGGGTACACACACACACACACACACACACACACACACACACACACACACAGAGTGAAACATTAAGAGATTAGCACAAATCCCTACGTGATCTTCTGCATGTTCAGCATATGTATACAACTGGGCCTAATCCATCCGCTTTTATCTTAGTGTTAGTGCTGCACAGCTCCAGGGTCCTGGGAACCTTGGATTGTTTCCAGCTTTAGGTAATGCCGTGTCTGTATGGGTTTCATCCAGGTATCCAGCATAAAAAAGTAGGTCCTCAGAATTATCCTTAGCTGTACGTGAATGATATTGAGTGGCTAAATATTTAGAAATTTAAACAACTTTGGAATTGTCTGGTCCCCAAAATTTGGGAAACCTAAGAAACCTAATTAATGCATTTCACAATGTAAGGCTGATGTACAATAATGTTTGTTTGTTTATTGGGATTTACTCATCATGTTTTACACTTTGGTTACATCCATGACAGGAAACAGTTACTTAATATATAAGATTAATCAACTCGCAAGTTTATAAGTCATGGACAATTTCGTATCTCAATTGCATGTTTTTAGACTGGGAGGAAACCGGAGCACATGGAGGAAACCAACACAGAAAGGACCCGGACCACCACACCTGGGGATCGAACCCAGGACCTTCTTGCTGTGAGATGACTCAGTGCTACCCACATGCCGACGATGTACAATAATGACGTTGTTTTTACACATGTTCAGTGAAAAACCCCCAAAAATATAATTTAAAACACTGAAATATAATTGAAATTATAATATTTGGGAGTTGGGTAGGGGGTGGACTGAAAAGCAGAGCTCTAAATAAACTTAAAGCCAGTGAGCTGAACCCCTCAGCTCAAACTTACCTTTGTTTCTGAGCTTTACTCTAACTATTAATAAATACATTTATTTATATTTTCTACCTTTTTCTATGCATCAACTTTTGATTCACTTCTTGTTTATTTGTAACTTTCTTTTCTTTATCTTCTCTATTCTCTTCTATTAAATACCATCTGTCCTTCTACAAAGGTTCAGCACAGAGTAATGGTTTGAGTGAGGCTTTTATACAGAGCTCAACAGGTGTGTAGGATCAGCCTTGATCAGCACTAATCACCGCTTGGGCTTCTGGGACATTGAGTTCTGAGAACTGCTCCAAGATTTAACAATGATTTAATTGGATTTCCACCTTTCTGGATTTTCATGTGATGATGGGATTGCAGCAGTGCATCAATGGTTACAGACTAAACTAAAAAAAATAACATGCTGAAAATGCATCACAAAGGAAAGGGACTGTGTAGAAAAGTGATGGCGTTTGTTAGTGAAATTCTTTATAAACAGAGTTAAAGAGTTTTTAAAGAACGCTTGAAGAAAAACCTCATGAACAAATCATGGCACCATGGAAACAACAGCATGGCAGCGCTTAAGTTTTTCCAAAGTGCATAGTTTTAAATAATAATAATAATAATAATAATAATAATAATAATTATTATTATTATTATTATTATTATTATTATTATTATTA